>MJUT01064003.1:916699-967199 GCA_002080005.1 Gigantidas platifrons
CTGGAAACAACACTTTATTTTCAACAGGAATTTGAGATGGGAACCCCTCCTACCCTCTATACCCTCCCCCTTTTCATAGTTGGTACCTTACCTGAAAACCTGTTTGATTTTATATGCCATTTCATAGAAATTATGAGATGAAATTAATTATGAAAATGACTGATATCAAAGCAAATTATAGGTCATCAATTGGTTCAAAACACTTATCTAATGGTAAAAACATAAAAGGAATTTTCATATTTTCATAAAACTTAAAACACTTTTAATCACCACTATAACGAAAAAAAATTCACTCCATTTGAATTATCTTAAATCATATTAATATTTCAAAGCATTATCTTGACTAGTTGTATTATCATCTAAAAGACAAACATTAAATGCTTTCTATTCATATAAAATTTATGCTTAAAGAAAAAAGCCATTAGTTTCACCATCATCATGGGGAATTGATATTGAAATATTCATAAGAGTCATGCGTGTGGATGAAAATAAAAAATGGTAACACGTTTATTTCGTGTTCTTTGATGTACACATAAATAACAAAACTTTAGTAATTATAAAGGACGTTTTACAATAATTTATCAATTTGTTATAATGATGGTGGGTGCAAGAAACTGTTTGTTGTTGAAATACGATCTGACACGATTGATTAATCAAATCACTTAATGTTTGATGTTACAATGTGTTTCATTACCAATATTTTATTTGTATTTTGTTTCATTAGGAATATTTTATTTGTATATTGTATTTTGTTTCATCAGATATAGTGAAATCTAATATTATTATATCTATGTGTCATCCTGTAAAATCGTTTGTCAGTAAAATCGTTTGTACAACGACAGGTCGGTGGTTTTCTCCAGGCACTGCGGTTTTCTCCACCAACAAAACTGACATCCACGATATAACTGAAATATTGTTGAAAGTGGCATTAAACACCATAATCCTAAACCTAAAACCGTCCTGTAAAATCTGATATTATCTGTGTCGTTCAGTAAAATATGTCATTTGTGTCGTCCTGTTTAGAGTTACAGTCAAACTTGTCCATGCAGTCACCTGTATTAAACGGTCATCCTTTTCTTGTCCTGTCATTAAAAATTTCATATGAATTGAACCTCTTTTAAGAGGTCACCTTGTCTTAAAAGACAACTTTTTCATTTTGTCCCAAAGATGACCTCTTAATACAAGTTTGACTGTATATAATTTGATAATTGGGTTATTTGGGAACATAACCATATAATATTTCAGGTTGAGTGCAATGTTAATAAAAAAAAATTCAGTCTTAATGACAAGTGTTATTGAAACCTTTCTTTACCCCTAAAAAGAAATATGAGTAAATTTACACATCATTTTGGGGTTTCATTTCACTACTATGGCATAAGTCATAAAATTAAACCTAATACCGTCTGTGGTCCCTTTTAGAATTATTTAAGTTACAATAAAACTGTATATCATCTGTAATTTGTCTGTTGTTACATATTGATGATATTCGAATGATGTCTGCTTTGTACTAGACCAACACGCTTTGTTAGATTTTTATAGTCCTAGTTCACTGTTGAAAAAACAGTCCATAGATTTTATAGTGTGTTCCATTAGGAATATTTTATTTGTATTTTGTTTCATCAGATACAGTGAAATCTGACATGATATGTCTCGTCCTGTATGAATTGAACCTCTTTCTTTGTCCCAAAGGTGACCTCTTAATACAGGTTTGACTGTATATAAAGGTTGTACAATAAAACCCTATATCATCTGTAGTTTCTCTGTTGTTACATATTCATGATATTCGGATGATGTCTGCTTTGTACTAGACCAACTCGCTTAGTTAGAATTTTATAGTCCTAGTTCACTGTTGAAACAACAGTCCACAGGTAAACATGTGGCTTCAATCACACATATTATCCCGATTCTGAACCATCACTCTTTAATGCAGTGTACTTAGCCTAGCAGCAGGAACCACTAATTTTAGTCTTTGGTTTGATCCAACCAGGGCTCAAGGCCGTGATGGGGCTCGCAATTTGGGCAAAAAAGTTGCCTTGTGAAGGTTGACTTCGTTTTCTCGCTGATCAAAAGCGAAGTTCAAATCGCCTTGTAATTTTGAAGAGTCGCCCTATGTCGCCGCCCACGTATTTTCTCCACTGTCATTTATAGTTTAAACATATTTTATTAATTAATAAATATAGTACAATGACATAAATTGTAATATGATACAATACAAATAATTAAAGGGATTCGAAACCAAGTTTTTAAAAAACTTATATTAATTCTGTCATTTATGAAAATCATTTTCAAAATGTTGATATCACGTTTATTGAAATCATGATGACCTACAAAATGTACCACACTCACGGCAAGCATGCTAACCATTACACTGTAGATGTGGTTAAATGTGTATGGGAAAATATATATACAGCAGTCCCCTTCTAATAATGCCCCTCTCACCAAAGGCTGTCTCTCTTATCAGGCCCCTCCCACCAAAGGCTGTCTCTTATGAAGTTATAAGGCCACTCCCACCAAAGTCTGTCTCTCTTATCAGGCCACTCACACCAAAGGCTATCTCTCTTATCAGGCCCCTCCCACTAAAGGCTGTCTCTCATATCAAGCCACTCCCACCAAAGGCTGTCTCTCTTATCAGGCCACTCCCACCAAAGGCTGTCTCTCTTATCAGGCCAGATTTCAGATGTATTCAGATAATAAAATACTAAATTTTCTCCTACAAGAGAGTCCACCCATCTTATAAAACAACTTATTCATTTAAGGGGTGGCCTTATAAGAGAGGTGTTACTGTACAGTGTTATAATGAAACTATTGATATCTCACTCTATGAAGGATAATACATACATACATTTGAACTTATATTTTTCAGACATTCCAGAAGACTACACATCACAACCAACAAAGGCCAAGGAGAATAAAGATTTTGATGTAATCCCTGTTTATTGCGCAATTCTTGGTGCAGTTGTACTTGGACTTCTTGGTTATGTTATCTTTAAACAATATACCCGTCTGAAGAACAGGAAGATATTTAAAGGTCATGACCCTCATGAAGATGTTGAATATTCAAAAGCTTCTGGAGGAGATAGTGGAGTTTTTGTTGAGAATGAGTTTGTAAATAAACAATGTAAGTGGAATTATTTAATTAGAAAATTGTACACAATTTAGGAGACAAAGAGGTGCTATTGACTGATAGGAAGTACATGTCGTATTTATAAGTTAGCTCCCCTTATTAAGAAAGAAAAAGGGAGGTAATCACAAATTAGGAGAAAAGAGATGAAGTTTACTGGTTGGAAATTTAAGTAAATTACCTCCCTTTACTAATATAGATTACAGAGATAAATGTGATTTAGGAGGAAAAAAAAGATGATGTTGACTGATGGAAAATATTAGCTAGTTATCTCCCTTTAGTAAGATAAATAAGGGAGATAATCATGATTAGAAGAAAAGGAGATGATGTTGACTGATGAGAAATATAAGGAAGTTATCTCTCTTTAATAAGATAAATGAGGGAGATAATCATGATTTAGGAAAAAAGGAGATGATGTTGATTGATGAGAAATATTGGCAAATTATCTCTCTTTAATAAGATAAATAAGGGAGATAATCACGATTTAGGAAAAAAGGAGATGATGTTGATTGATGAGAAATATTGGCAAATTATCTCTCTTTAATAAGATAAATAAGGGAGATAATCACGATTTAGAAGAAAAGGAGATGATGTTGACTGATGGGAAATATTAGCAAGTTATCTCCTTTAATAGCAAGCATCGCAAGATGCGAAATAAACAGCAACATGTGTGTAAGGAGATGAATCAATATATGAACAATACCAACCGGAAATGGATTCTAAGTTTCGGCATAGAATGGGCAATCGGAATGAAGTACAGGAAATAGCCTTTTAATTTGAATAAAAAATAACTATCCAGTTTAAAAATAACCCCAAAAAAATTAGAAAGGAAACCGTACAGCTTCATTACAAGAAATGAATAATTTATTTAAAAAATGGACAATCGTTAGACCTTCTTGTTTCACCCCTGAAAAAAGTTGTCCCCAATATATCTCGGCCTTAAAATAAGTCGTCCCCGATATATCTCGACCCAAAATATCTCCTTTGCAATATAATTAACAGGGTAAGTTGAATTGAAGAACAAAGAAAAATAATCAAGAATAATGAAGAAAAGAACACAAAACTACTATTTGTACATGTACATGTCTTTGTGTAGATGCGATGCTCACCTGTAAGCTATGCCTAATCCATATCTCTCTTTAACAAGATAAATAAGGGAGATAATCACGATTTAGGAGAAAAGGAGATGATGTTAACTGATGGGAAATATTAGCAAGTTATCTCCCTTTAATAAGATAAATAAGGGAGATAATCATGATTTAGAATGTTTAATGTTGGAAAATATTATGTTATCTCCCTTTTCTTAGAGAGATACAGGGAGATAAAAAAAAAAGGAGGGGGCTGATGAAAATAGCGTTTGTAACAATACGAACCATTCCACTGGTAAACCACAAACTCCCCCATCAAAAAGAAAAAGCTGATGGAAAGTTTTTGACAGATTTGGAACAGGAACAAAAATGTGGCAGGGTCGAACTGATGGATGGAGCCTCAACCTTTTCATGTTGAATAGATAAATGTTATTAAGGAAGTTGAATGTTCTGTGAGAGAATCATTGAGCTTTGCAAAATAACTGGTATTTGGTCATCTATTGGAAATATTTTTACTTTGATGTAATCTGACAGACTCACAAAAAATGCCACTAGCCAAAGTTTTTTTTCTACTATTTTGAGGGAATTGCCATATAACTTTTAGGGAGTGTGGGCTATATTTTTATTTAAAAAAAAAAAAATGCAGTTGCCAAATTTTACAGGAGAAGGAACATCTTGATCTAAAAAATGCATAAAAATATATATTATATGGCCTTGCAATTTTTACCAAGAAATTTTGGATCAAGTTTGAAGAAAAATTACTTTATTTTTCATTAAACTCAGGGGAACATACCCCATAAAAGTTAAATGGTACCTTAGCAAATTGTTTGCATTAAAGTCTGCCTTTTTTCATATTTACCAGACAAAAAAGTGAATCTACATGAACCAGCTCACTTCAAAAATCGTAATTCTTGTTACAGCAAAACCAACATTTATGTAATAATTATCTTATTTTATTTCAAATATCCAGTTTCTCTGGATTGTCCATTTTTTATTGCCCCTTCAGCGTTCTCAAACATTTATTTTCAGATAATATAAATGATGTCATTAAATAAATATTTACTTAATTATGAGGATAGGAATAAGTAAAAAATTGTTTGATTTTTTTTAACATTAAACATCAAATAAGCTAAAATAAAAAAAATATGTTTGAACTCTTTTAACTTCAAATTATCCTTATCATTATTCAATAAAAATTATTCGACCCAATAGTACTGGTATATATATCAGAGGTATATAGATTATAATTTTTCACACTTTGAAGTGCACTTATTTTATGGTTGCACAATTTTAAAACTTATTTATTTTTTAATAGTTTTTTTTTTTTAATGTCAAATTATAAGTATAAAATTTTTGTAAAAAAGAATTCGACCCTACAGTATGCATATAATTTTTTACACGTTGACATATACCTATATCATTGCTACAGGATTACAACTATTTATTTATAATAGGACGTAAAATTGCCATTGAAATGGTAACGATCATTTAGTTAGACTTTTGTATACAATATTAAAGAATGACTTCAAAGTCTTACGTAATGGCAACAGATGGGCTTGGTGTCATTAAAATGCTGTACCTTTACAGGTAAAAATTGTTTGATCGTAAATGTCATAGAGTTCGGACATTAATCATGGCCGTTAGTTATGTAACATGCGTTTGAGAGAACTGTAAAAAGGGGGTGTGGTCCTTGTGGATCGTTTTTACATAATGTAATTTTGATAAGGATTTTATTGGTGAATAAATAATTTTGCTCTTTAAGTTTAGAACATAATATAAATTGAGATTTAGCTTATTCAACTGTACTAATGCTCATACGATTTTCTATTCAAATTTAAAATGTAGATAGGTGCAGAACAAAAGTACTGCTGTAAGCTTGTAAAATGAGGAATATCAAGTTAAAGGGGGCTTATGACATGTGGCTGTATGCTGTATGCCATATATGGAACATTTTTCGTGATTTTTACCCATGAATAAACATATGAAATTGTAGTGCTTGCCAAAATATTGCTCAATGTTCCATGTTTTTCTATCAATGGTGTAGGTGCAGAACAAAAGTACCGCTGTAAGCTTGTAAAATGAGGATCATAAAGTTAAAAGGGGCTTATGACAGGTGGCTGCTGTATACCTGCCATATATGGCACATTTTTGTGTTTTTTCCCATGTATAAACATTACATGAAATGGTTGCCAAAATATAGGTCAATGTTCCATGTTTTTCTATCAGTGATATAGGTCAAATTTTCAAGTTTTTCTATAAATATATTTTGCATATTCTAGTGACTGGCAAATATAGGTCAAATTTCCACATTGTTCTATCAGTAAATGTTGTACATTCTAGTAGTTAGCAGATATAGGTATATTTTCCAATGTTTTTTTTTTCTGTCAATTAATATTGTAGTATATTTTAGAAGCTGGCAAATATAGGTCAAATTTTCATGTTTTTCCATAAATGGTTTAATTTGGTTTGGTTTATGGTGTTTAATGCCACTTTCAACAATATTTCAGTTAAATCGTGGCATTCAGTTTTATTGGTGGAGGAAACCGGAGTAACCAGAGAAAACCACTGACCTGCCGCAATTCACTGATCAACTTTATCACATATTGTTGAACGGGGTTCGAACTCACAATCTGTAGCATTCTTATATGTCTTCTGCTGTATAATCAAACAACACAAGCCTTTTTAGATAATTCACATCAGATAGCTTTTAAATTTAGTATAGACATTTACCACTAAAACAGACAGAGAACTCCCAATATTAGTTACCACAGCAACCACATAAAAATTCTTTATGAAATGCCGTAAAAAAAAAAAAAGGGAGATAATCAAAATGTAATGAAGAATATCAAAGGTATTACGTACTTATTAAAAATACACGATACATGGTTTAAATTTTATGGTCCATGTTATACGCTGTAACCGTAGTTTGTACATCTTCTTGTTATACAAAGCCACGACGGTAATTCTAACATGCTACAAAGAAAATCACAAGTACGTCGGAAAATCACAAGTACGTCAGAAAATCACAAGTACGTCGGAAAATCACAAGTACGTCGGAAAATCACAAGTACGTCAGAAAATCACAAGTACGTCGGAAAATCACAAGTACGTCAGGAAATCTTTTTACTTCTTATTACATTTGATGTGCAAACCTGCTGTAATTATGATAAGGCCACACCAAAACGATTTGTAATTCTTTGAAATTTCCTGCACCGAATTTTCAGCAAAAAGTATTTTGATAAAAAATAATCTTATTCTTGCTTGCTCTTTTTTTTTTGGCATTAAAAATTCTAAAGAACTGTGGCTTGATATACACAATTATCTGAATAAGTGAAGACAATTTTTTTTTTATATTTGCAACCATATTTCACTAGAGTAATTCCTATTTACTGGTACCCTTGTATTTTTTTTGTAGGGGCAACCAGTTCAGCAGACTTAGAGGTTTACTAAAAAAAAAAAAATATATTTTGGTTTTTATGGTTTTATGGTGTTTAATGCCACTTTCATCAATATTTCAGTTATATCGTGGCGGTCAGTTTTATTGGTGGAGGAAGCCGAAGTACCAGGAGAAAACCACCGACATGTCTCAAGTCACTGACAAACTTTATCACATAATATTAATGTTGTATTGAGTACACCTCACCATGAACGGGGTTCGAAGTCACACTTTTAGTGTTGATAGGGACTGATTTCACTGGTACGGTCACGACCATGACAACCCCGAAAACTGTTAATGTTTACTATTAATAGTATATTTGTTATTAATACTTGATTTACAATTACATGTACTGGTATTATTTTAATTATAGACAATCAATTAAGCAGAGTTAGAGATTTACCTTTACATAAAAAGAAAGAATTGGAGAAAAACTTAGCTTTACCCAAAGCGAATGGTGACACATGGAAACAGTTAGCCAGGGAACTTGGTAAGCATATACCTAGTCATTGAATTCCATCAATTCCTTTTATCCAGATTGTCCTGCATATCTTTGCGATTGTAAAAATATCTGACATATCAGTTCCAGGTAGTAAGAATGGATATTGATGTAAAGTGAGCAATTTTTCAGCAGCTGTATCATTGTAAAAATAAGTTATAAGTAAAACAACAGTTCCTGGGTAGACATGTCACTCCACTAAGACGCATTATCAAGATTTGCTAAGATTTCTCCTTAAAACTGTGTGCTTAGTGGAGAAGCAGCAAAATGCCAATTTTATAATCGTTGATTTAATCCACACGAGGCTCTAACCCACATTCTGTCATGACCCCCTTCTTTCGCTTTGTTAACAAACGAGCGAGTTATCCATTCGATATAATCTCATTAGCACATGCGCCGGTGAATGTGACTGACTTTTCCATTGGCAGCATAAATTGAAACCCGAATAATGCTGATAGAGGGTGCAGTATTATTCGAATTATATAAATTGTGTGCAACATTTTCCGCAAGCATAAATATAAATTGCCGTCTTCCAATCAAAGTATACTACCGTATTTGTACTCTTAGACATATCAGAATCGAATTATAGAATGTGTTTTGAGTTTTAACATGGATTGGCGGTTATCAGTAAATTTTATCCCTCGCTTCTGGCTCAGGATAAAATACTAATATTCGCCAATCCATGTTAAAACTCCCAACATATTCTGGCTTCCATGATTTATTTCTTAAATATACCACACTTGAGGCTAGCATGCTAACCATTACACCAAAAAAGCTGTTCATTATGGATATAACTGAAATACTGCTCACGTGACATTGAACAACAATCAATCAATCAATCACTTCAACTATTTCTTAATACTTAACAATGACATTTTTAATCATAATATACCTTTATTCCTAAGCAAAATTTACTGGTATGTATTTTTTTGTATAATATTGTATGGGAGATAACTCTATTATAATATTTTACTACAATTTATGAATATGCACAGTTGTCAAGGAGATTACACTGTAAATGTATAACAAAGTGTATATCATATGCAGATATCTGCAGCTGTCAATCAGGTATTTTATGGTGATAATTGACTGCTGTAAATATTCATACACGAAAAATAAGACATTTTTATAATTATCCTTTCCATATTTTATCTAATTTTGACAACCATTCAAAATTGCTGTTGCATCTTTGATCACAATGACATCCATTCAAAATTACTGTTACATCTTTGAACACAATGACAACCATTCAAAATTGCTGTTACATCTTTGATCACAATGACATCCATTCAAAATTGCTGTTACATCTTTGAACACAATGACAACCATTCAAAATTGCTATTACATCTTTGATCACAATGACATCCATTCAGAATTGCCATTACAATGTACATCTTTGATCACAATGACATATTTGACATCCATTCAAAATTTCTGTTACATACAATATATGAATTTATTTGTACAAGCTTTAGAAACAAGTAGAAAAATGAGCCTTTGACAAAACTTTTTGGCTTGTTTTGCAGTGAGTGCCAATCAATTTTATTTTTACCTACAATGTACGTATATTGTACATATCCTGCAATGTCAAAAAGTACAAAACAACTGCCAAATTGTATTGCAGAAGCAAGCGTCGTTCTAATCGCTTTCCATGGTGTCCTCATGTACGTCAGTGCTATACTGATGTTGTTATTTACTGTTTACTCTACATGAAAGAGGTACCAGGATATTGATATTTGTTAGCTAGACTAATAAAGCAAAATCTTATTTGAATACCTTTATTCTATAGCAAATGAGGTTATGGTGTTTAATGCCACTCTCAACAATGTTTCAGTTATACGGTGGCATCTATCGCAAATGTAATGTTTGCAGGATGATATATAAGGAATTGTCAACAATATTTCATTATATAGCGGTGGTCAGTTTCATTGGTGGAGGAAACCAGTGTACCCAGAGAAAACCGCCGACCTGCTGAAAGTAAATTACAAGCTTTATCACTTAATATTGTATCGAGTACACCTCACCTTAGCAGGATTTGAACTCACAACTTTAGTGGTGATAGGCACTGTTTGAATAGGTAGTTGTCAATCCAGCTACCATATGATCACGGCCCTGACACCCCTTCAGTTACCAGGGGATTGATATTTGTGAACTAGATTGATAAAGCAAAATTTATTTGTATTATTCAATAGCAAATGCAGAATGAAATATAAGGAATTGTTTTTTTTTTTATCCAATTTTATATTCAGTATTCTAACATGACGTCCCTCTTTTGCTTTGCAAACGAACCAGCGATTTATCGAATTGGGTATAGTCTCATTCGCACATGCGCCGGTGCATGTGACTGACTTTCCTGTCATAAATGTACATGTTGATGAATTATCGTTTGCTCGAATTTGGCAGCATAAATTGTGTACGACATTGTCTGCAAACGTAAATATAAATTTCCGTCTTCCGATCAAAGTATACTACCGTATTTTTACTCTTAGACATATCAGAATTGAAATAATTCATGGAAGCCAGAATGTGTTTTGAGTTTTAACATGGATTGGCAGATATTTCTTAATTCGGTACAGCCTGCTTGCAATTGAATTAACAAATTTACACTCCTTAAGAAAAAAAATATTTTTGTATTTTTAGGTTACGAGGATAGAAAGATTGAGCAGTTTGAATCCAGTTCACCTGAACCTGTCAATCATGTACAAACTATGTTAAATCATTGGACAAAACGCAAACATGCAACAGTGGGCGTGTTAATCAAAGCAATGAAAAATATGAACAGATTAGACATTGTCAAAATTCTTCAGAGTGACATTACAGACATTAAAAATGATCATCGGTTACAGCACATTGTTTAGTTAAGAAATTTATCATCATCGCTTATTTTTTAAAGGATAAATTACAGTAGGTATTTTGAGGGATGAGCAATATATACTTTTTAAGGAAAAAGAAGACGAATTATTTCATCTTTTCAAAAGAAAAGAACATTAAAAAAAATAAAATAAATTTTTGCAGTAAATCAAAATGAAACCTCTGTGCAGGAATTACCGTAATTGTTTGTGTATTGTATGCAATATTTTTATAGATTGCACTATTGTATAATGCACACCCTCTCTTTTGAATTTCAAAAACAATAGATGTAATACAGTAGGATTTCTCGTACCCCCCCCCCCTTCCGCCCCCTTCTGCAATGAAAAAGAGGGCTTATGAAAAGGTGGTCTCTCTTCAGGAGGACAATTTAGCAAATCAGTGCATCTGAAAACTGGCCCCCATTAGAGAGATGGCCTTTAGTGGGAGTGTCCTTATAAGAGGGGTGATTTCTCTTGTTAATATTGAAAGACTACTCTTTAAAGTAAATTGTCTCGATGAAATGTTCGAAAAATAGGTATGAATGTTATGTTAGGATCTGGGATATTTGAGGTGATATATGTAAAATGGTAGAAACTTATGCATTGGGTGGAGGGGAGAGGTGGCAATTGTGGCATATTATGAGGTCTTAGAAAAATGAGATAGGTTCTTAGAAAAAAGGGGACTGAAGCTTGAAGATAATGAGGGGGTGGTAGAAATTAGACATGTAGTATGCATCATTTTCCTCACCTTTAAGATAATAGATCAAATAACCATGTTGTTTAAAATCTCATTACTTATTTATTTATTTTTCATGTATTATTTCCCTATTCCATATTTGTTCAAATGTAAATTATTTTTAAGTGAACTGTTTTTTTTATTTGAACAATTTATTTCAATTACTTACTTTTTTTTTAACTACTGTCAAACCTGCTTTAGTGACCACCTCTATTAAGCAATAACTTGTATTATTGCATATCAGAATAAATATCATACATTTAATTGGCTGAGCACTCTCCACGTGACCTTCACTATTCTGCGATATAGACTGGAATGCTGATATAGACCGGTCCAAGAACAGTGTATAGACTGGTACTACTGGTCTATACATGGATATTTGTTTGTTTACGTTTTAATAAATCACAATGTTACTTATAATCTCATTTTATTTCTCATTATAAGTTGAACATCATTCAAACAATTGCTGTAGTCAATTCAAATTAGGTAATAATGAAGGTGATAACGCCTAGGAAAACCTTCAATGATCATGATTCAAAATTTCTATGCATTTATATTGTATGTGTCAGATTCTGGTCTTCAATGCAATAAACACAATAGTTACTGATATGGCGTGCAATATCAGGATAGACAGACTGCCCTTGTGTCGTGGTACGGACCACAATGCTTGGGCAGTCTGTATATCCTGATATTGCCCTCCATATCAGTAACTATTATATAATTATGTGGCCTTAATTTTAATTTCCCTTCACAGTACATTTCATATCAATTAAACCTGTATTAAGCGACCACCTGTCGTATGTGACCATATTTCACTGTTCCTTTGGAAAGGTCACATAAGGCAGGTTTTATTGTAATGTCAAAGATAAATTATTGAAAAAAGCGGATGAAGCTCATGATATTGTAGAACAATGTGATATTATTGGAGCTTAGTATATTCTAAGGCCAGACCAATTTGATTTCTTCAAATTTTGAGTAATAAAATTATTTGATGCAATCACAATTAACAATTTCTTGATAAAACAATCACATTTATTAAAAAAAAGGCAATCAGATAATCCTGTAGAAACTCTGCAAGTTGTTTATAACTCATTATTAAATTACAGTACTTTGGTTCAGTTAAAAGTTATAAGTTAGAGAGCCCAGGTGGCTCAATGGGTTAGGTAGTTAGATTACCTAACAATTCATACAAGCCTATCACCAATATGGTGTGGGTTCGCACACGGCTTTGTAAATTACAAAAAGGGTGCACTCGAACTCGCAGCAGCAAGTGATAAAGTTTACCAGTTGCTTGCCCATGGTCTGTGGTTCTCTCTGGGGACTCTGGCTTCTTCCACCACTAAAACTGGTGTCATGATATAGCTGAAATATTGCTGAAAGTGGCATTAAACACAATAAATCAAATCAAATCAAATCTAAATTATATTTTTCAATTATAATTCCATGAAATTACATTAGTTTCTCTTTTTAAGGCCACCCTTTCTGCATTATAAGAGAGGTGGCCTTTTGAGAGAGGTATGCCACCAAATTTTATTACATATTTTATTTATTTTATAAGTCCTTCTACATGTATTTTGAATTTCATTATGAATAACTAACCGAATCTAAATAATTTGTCTACGTTAATCTTAGATTTTACTGACTCAAATAACTCCTATTTTGTTGCTTTATAAGTACATAGTACAATTATATGAACAATGGAAACTCATTTTAGGTATGAATCAGTCAATTACCATTGGTAGCCAATCAGAACAATGTATCCTATATATAAAGTGTTCTGATTGGACATGAAACTCTTACTCAAATGTTATATGACCTGGGTTGCGTTCAATATCGTAGCAGCTAGCCTAGCTGCTAGGTAAAATAGCCATGACATTATTGAACGATTAGCTACGTAGCAGTGCTAGCAAATATGGTGCCAATCATATAGAATAATTTCTTGGAACATTTTAGCTAATCGTATTTGTCTAGTTACCTTAATAAATTATCATCCGTATTAAAAGTGTTGGCATTTCCTGCAATGCCACTATTTTTACCTTACGAAATTTAATTTAATTTTAGTCACCATCGTGGATTCAAAAGCTAGCAGACATTTTTTATGCTAGCTAGAGCTATGTAGCGGCTAGGCCAGCTTTCCGTTCAATAGGATTTTTCTACGTAGCTCAACCTAGCAGCTACGATGTTGAACGCACCCCTGACCTCTCCATCATAAAAATGTTGAGGACGAGTTTTTACTTCTACTAAAAAATATCCAATCAAAACATTATATTCAATAAATACAGCATTTTGATTTGCACAATTTTGGAGTATGAGTGCGAAGATTAAACTCCAAAGTTTTGTGGTTGTAAAACCTGCATGACACTGAATTGATTGAATACAGTGTGTTGATTGACCTGAGTCCTGATGTGAGAAATATAGAAGTCCACAAGACAACATTGACATTTTATCATCTTGTTCCATTTGTTGATTGAGTGAAGCGTGAAATCTACAAAAAAGTCACACTGTGTGAATAATATTACTTATTGGTGTAATTTGAAATTTGACCTTTGATCTCACAGTGATATTTTCAGTATCAACATACTGACTCTGATACTGAGAATGATCGGTAAGTGTTATCTTCAGAACTACTGTTATTCTATATGTATACAACATCAGTTTTAAGAATGTCGAAGCAGACATTATCACAGCTCTCTGCCATCGGACTCAGTGCGATAATGTCTGTCTTGACCCTCAGAACTGTGGTTATTCTAAATTTATCAATAAAAACAATAATGTCAGTTTTGAAGGTCTTGATATACATTTTTACTAGTGATAATGTCTCGTCCGTCAGAACTGCCGTTATTCTATATGTATATGACAGTGTTGATATGGGATAGATGTTATAAATTATCACAGCTCGCTGCCATCAGCCTCAATGCGTTAATGTCTGTCTTGACCTTCAGAACTACCGTTATTCTATATGTATATGACAGTGTTGACTGTTGATATGTGATAAATGTTATAAATATATGTATCCTGTATATGAATTGTTAATGAATCTCATTATATGTTTGTTTTTATTTATTTTCCAAAATAAAATATAACAGAAATATTTGTTGTTATCGAGTGATTGTTGTTTAATGCCAATTCAGCAATTTTTAACCATATCATGGCGAGAACAAGTTAGTTTTCAATGAGATGATGATGAGGTCCATCACACTTAGCTGGATTTTTATAGTGCTAGTTCACTAAAACAACAGTGTCCCAACTCATTATCCTGATTCTGAGCCAACCAGTCTTTGCTTTTTCTCCGTAATGCTGCGTGCTTAGCAGAGAAGCAACAAATACCAATTTTATAATCTTTGGATTAACCTGATTGGAGCTCGAACCCACGATCTACCGCGCCCGTGGTGAGCACGCTAACCATTACACCACAGATACAGTTTTGTTGTTATCAAATTTTTGTGTTTTAACGCCAGTTTCAACAATATTTCACCTATATCATGGCAACCAGTTTTAGTAGTGGAAGAAGCCACAGCAAGCAAGCAACTGGAAAGCTTTATCGCTTGCGGCTGCGAGTCGAATGCACCCTTTTTGTAATTTACACAGCCGGGTGTGAACCCATGCCGTATTGGTTATTGGCTTTATGAGTTGTTATGTAATCCAACTACCTAACTCATTGAGCCACCGTCAATGGTCATATATAGTATGCACTTATGTATACTGCACACCCTTCTTCTTTTTTTCTTCTAAATTTCCCATTAATAAAAGCATAGATATCTAATTAAGTGTGTACAATGCATTTCTAGAATAATCTTATCAGGTATAATCACAGTCAAATGATTGATGAGGGCCAGGGTGGCCCCAATGAGTTAGGTAGTTGGATTACCTAACAACTCATACAAGCCTATCACCAATATGGCCTGGGTTCTCGCCCGGTTTTGTAAATTACAAAAAAGGTGCACTTGACTCGCAGCCGCAAGTGATAAAGTTTATCAGTTGCTTGCCCATGGTCGGTGGTTCTCGCCGAGTACTCGGCTTCTTCCATCACTAAAACTGGTCGCCATGAGATACCTCAAATATTGCTGAAAGTGGCAAAAACACCAAAAATCAAATGATTGAAAAGTTTTTGGGAGCAAGTAAACCAAGAGGCCTAAAGAGGATTGTCAAATCTGTTACCGTAGTTACCTATGTCTAAGGGACATTGAACTTAATTTGGTAAATTGCAATTACCGTATTTGGATGTACATAGAATGCATTGATGTATAGTAAGCACCCAATCTCACAAAGTGATGGTGACCATATTGTATTGTCAGTAATAAGTCCTCTGATTTCTTGTTTACATTACTAATACAGACTGGTCAACACTTTTTATAACACAACAGATTTAACAATCATTTCATATCTGTTGGGGCCTCGGTGGCTATGATAGGGTGGGATTTTAATTTACAACTACCTGTGTCTACCGCCACTAAAGTTGTGAATTCTAATCCTGCTCATGGCGAGGTGTACTAAATACAACATTATGTGATAAAGTTTGTCATCATTTTTTTCTGGGTACTCCTGTTTTTCAACATCAATAAAACTGACCACCACGATATAACTGAAATATTGTTGAAAGTAGCATTAAACATCATAACTCCTCATTGGCTATATAAACAATGCTGTAATAAATTTCCTAATATATTTTAACAAATTATGGACACATTCCCGAGTGATTTCATGTATAGTGTATATACAGGACCATGGCACATACAAACCTATAAAATGTTTATTTTGTATCATTACTTTCCGGGAAAGCATACTTACGAAAACCATCGATCAACTTTGACCTTTGTAAATTGTCTTCTTCCGATGACACTGCTTCCAAGTAACACTGGTGACATTTATTTTACGATTTTATGCACATTTTACTTGTTTAAGTTGCTAAAATCAAAATGTCATCAAACTGGAAAATGTCATTAACTTAATTGCACCAGTCTATTTATCTATGTAGGAAAAACAACTGTAAACATGAAGGTTAGTGAACTTTTTACAGAAGATGTACTTCACATGCTGCCGCCTTCCACTGTTAGATTTTCCCTATTCAGCGATAATTCTGGTTAGAAAATAAAATAACTGAAAATCAATGAAAAATACCTGAAACCATCTGCACCCTCTTTCAAAAGGTAATTTTTTCACCTGTTCTGACAATGTCCTGCAACTTTCAGAATATTTTTATTAAGAGAAAAATAGCTGAAATCAGTGGAATAACAACAAAAAACCATCCCTGTTCTTAGAGTTATATTAATTCATAGACGCCATAGTTTGTATGACATTTTAACAATGGTAATATTATTTTCGTTTCATTTCATTCCTCGTTATCAGTAATTTTGGGCATTTTTCCTTTGATCTCGATGAGTGATATTTTCATTATCAACTAATTGACCCCGATACTGGAAAAATATTGGTCCGTGTGACGTCATAACACATGATGCTACCGATATAAACAATAACTTCCAATTTATATGTATTGACAATCATTATAACTAATATCGACCTTCAAAACAGAGTTATTCTAGATCTATCGCTCAGGATGAAATTTTTACAAAAATAATATTACCCATGATAAAATCTCCTACAAACTATGGCTTTCATGAATAATTTGTTAATTGATATTGATATATTATGGTACTGGTACAAAATTTGTTAATCATTTAAAATACTTCAAACTAAGATATTCCAGAAGATTTTGTTCATGTTAATTTTTTTTGTCTTTGTATCAATTTTTTTTCATTTTTTTGCCACATTTGACTTTCTACATTAATGAACGATTTTTGATCACATCTTGGTATCGTCTGTCTTTCCCACTCTTATTCACCATCTCTCTCTTCTTTGTATTCACTTAGTTTTTAACTTCAAGCAAGTATTCAAATATAATGCTTAAAGCTACTACTAGTTCAATTTGCCGATTATGTCAAGACTGTAAAGATGCTGTCACATGATACGATTTTCCGTCAAACTTCCAAACTATTCAGCATATGCAACACAAGTAAGTCAAATGACTAAGTGTTCGCACAGTCTGACTTAACGTTCAATTCTATGTACAGTTTTTAATTTCTTTTAGGATTCTCATCAGACTGTTAGATGGAAAGAGAAAGCCAACCAATTTTGAAACATTGCGATTAGACATTCTATTCTATGTTCACACAATATGATATTTGTCGAAAGGAAACATTGAATCAATGAATGGAAAATCTAACAGAAAATTACAATGTGTGAGTGAGTGAGGGCTTGTTGTTTAATACAAACGCAGTAATTTTTCAGCTATATCATGGCGAGACAAGTTAATTTTCAAAGAGATGATGATGAGGTCCACTTTGTACTAACCAACATCAAATTGGATTTTTATTGTGCTAGCTCACTGAAACAACAGTCCGCAGATATACATGTTGCTCCACTCGGACACATTATCTGGATTCCGTGCTAACCAATCTTTGCTCCTTTATGCGGTGTGCTTAGCGGAGAGGTAACACATACCAATTTTATAGTTTTTGGTTGGATCCGATAGAGGCTCAAACCAACAATCTACCCCACGGAAGGCAAGCATGCTAACCATTTCACCACCGATGTGGTTTGTAGTGTGTGACCACACCTTTAAATTGGACATAATCCTTATAAAAAAATAATAATAATAAAATTAAAATAAAAACATAAACTTCTTCTAAAACATTTTATTTCATAATTATTTGATAAAGTATCGTACATCCATTATAATAAAAGCATTTTTTGTATAAATGTGATAAAACTGAAATTACATGCCAAGCACTAGAAACAACAATGGTCATAATTATATGTCACATGATGAAAACATGTAAATTGCATGAGGTTCATTAAGGTGGGATAATTAAAAATAAAAACAATTTTTTTGGCAGAAAATTTCAAAATATAATAAACATTTTTTTTTATCAATCATATGATTGAGAGAAAAAAAAAAGAAGAAAAATCACAGAATTCTTTGGCATGGTTTTAATAAAAAATATAACCATATGCAAATTACAAATTACCCAGAATTCCTATTCTGAAATTTGATTGGTCTATCTTAATTAGAGTCTTTCTCCTGTTATTTTTTTTCACAATCGTAAAACTTTCTGTAGGGGTTTCATATGTGTACTCCAAAATCATCCAATCAGAATGCAGTATTTATTCGATGACATTCTGATTGGATGTATTTTGAATATGGGTACAAAACTCAAACACGATCCTTAAGGCCTGGTATATTCCACATCTAAGAATAGATTTTCTATTTATAGAAACTAATAATGTTAATAATATCTTTATACTGATGCTACATCAATATAAAGCTGTTTTTCACTTCATTTTATATATATTATTTGGTCATTTGATTGTTTCATAATATTTTAATCTGCCATTTTAAGTACTTTGTTTACACTGGCTTTGAAAAATAATATACATGTATGTCATAAATCAATAATAGTGGAACTCTATGGAAAAAAAAAAAAGTTAAATTCATAATTATGTTACTATGGTAACCTGACACCAGTTAGTGCAACTAGTTCAGGCAGTTTTGACTTTCCTTTATTCTTTTTTTCTTTACTCAAAAAGATTAATTTTAGTCATCGAATAAACATCCTCGACCAACAAACAGCTTTTTTTCTGCAAAAATCTTAAAAACAAATTAGAAATATCATTCCAAAATTATTTTTTTTAATTGTAAAATTTTAGGTTTCCTTGTAAACAATTTAAAGATTTGAAAGATGACTTTATTTTCTAATCTGTCAGTATTATATTTATCTACTATAACATGTAGCTTCAATTCAAGAACAGATCCAGACCACAATGATACTGGAAAAACAAAGCCCAACAATATTTTGCAGGGATGATTCTTGTTAGAAAATAAAAGATTTGAAAATCAATGAAAAATAGCTAAAACCATCTTTCAAAGTGGTAATTTTTTACCTGTTCTGACTGTGTCCAGCAAATTTCAAAGGAAAATAGCTGAAATCAGTTAAATAATTGAAAAAAATGCATCCATGTTTTTGACAGTGTTTTTAAACCCTCCCTTATGAATCTGTACCTGAAATAGTAACAAAAATATAAATAATATGAAAATAAGACAACATTTCAATTTAAATAATCAAATTTATGAGAAGGGAAGATAAATAATGATTTATCAAATAATATTACATTTTTTGTTGTTATATATCTATGGTGATGAACTAAGGGAGACAACTACAGACTGATTTTGTTAATTAAGTGTGATGAACTAAGGGAGACAACTACAAACTGATTTTGTTAATTGAGTGTATTTACAAACTATATTACAACAGAAAGACTAGAGATTGGAATTGAGAAACAAAAAATTAAAATGGCACCGTTAAAAAGAAACATGTTTCAAACCACAAAATTACTTATAAATATATATGATTTTAAATATGTATGGCTTATGTGTCAGAAACTGATTTTCATGGCCAAACCTTAACTCATCTGAGAAATACCTCTTTGAATTGGGGTGGGGACAATCTCAAGGGCCTAACAAGAGGGGGGGGGTTAGCTGGTTCATCAGAGAGTCAAGAAAGGGCATGGGAATCACTTAGACTTCTAAATTCTGCTTGTAAGTTTACCAGTGGTTTTATTAAACCTCAAATCCTCAACTTTGAGAGAATCTCTGTCTGTTTCCGGGGCCCCAAAGCAGTCTTGTTCTGCCTTGCAAAATTTGTCTTTAAGACCCTGACAATCTCTCTCTGAAACCGATGTTGATATTGTCCTCATTTTAGATGACAATAGCATAAGACAAAATCTTTGATTAATTAAGTCCTTTCAAATCAAACATTTTCCAACATTTGATCAAAAACAGGATTGTCTCCCTTTTTGCTTTGTGCAAGTTATGTCCCTTTAAATATAAGAAGTGAAAACATATCTGTCAAACATTAAAATAAAATAAGTAATTCAATGGTTTAAAACGTAGATAAATAAATTATTAAACTACAAACAATTATAGAAGACAAATGGTGGATTAAACAGAAAACACAATTCTTCTGGTTGTGGTTCAATAATAATAATACAATACAACAGTTTAAAGACAAAAATAAATTAACTTCTAAATACAGTATATCCTATAATGTAAGTTTATGTGTGAACTACATAGAGAAAGACAGAAAGTTATCTCCCCTTAACCAGGTTAGGCAAGGGAGTTAATCAATAATATCCTAAAAGGACAAAGTAAAGGTATTGTATTACCTCCCTTATCTATCTTGGATAAAGGGAGATAACCTAATAACATTTTCCATTTGAAAAAAACACAAGTTACTATGGTAATCAATTTATTTTTTAAGATTAAGTCTTTTTCATTCTTTTAGCTCTCTTTTCTAATCAAAAGATCATTTAACAGCTTTCCGACAAAAAAAATGCCTTCAATGATGTCAAAATGTTAGTTAAGCATTGACAAATTCTAATCTAGTAAAGGCATATTTCTTCCAATAAAAAGTTTTTATAGAAGTCATGTGTTTATAAGTTAATTTATTTTTGTCTATTATTAATGACATAATTATTTACATGATCTATGGCAATCATCACATGTGTCATGACCAAAGTCCTACGTGTACAATCTCACTATACATGTATCACATAAACTTCAAGTCAAATTCACTATTCATCCCCGTTCCCCCTCCCCCGACATAACATCATCCCTAACTTAGTACATTATATTTATATAACATATTGCATAGCATACAAAATCTCTACAATAAATGTACTCAAAATAATGAGAAAAATATGTAAGCTACATTTGGACAAAATGGGATTTCTAACAAAAATGTGACAAAAAAATAATAAAAATGCTGAATACTATTAAATCAATTCTTGTGAGAGTTATATGATTTTAATTACGTCGAATTATATTATTACAAGTTATTTAGAAGAATCTCAAATTAAAATTTAGGAGATCAGATTTGGTTTTTTTTATGATCTAACATAACAATGTGTTGAACAACTTATTTACAAAATGGCTGATTCCAAGAAAAATGTTTAATACTGATCTCTTTAGGTTTTATGAAGAATGGGAGGAAAAGTATAGAAAAGTTCCGAATAAAAACCTCTCTTTTTAAATATTTCATTCTGTCAAAGTAATTACAATCAAAGGGAAGAAACTAAAAAAATACTCAAAGTACAATTAAAGGGAAGCAACTCTAACAAGTCTGATTTTAAAAATTTTAAAAACAGAAATTAGAGTATTACCCACTCTTTCTTTGTATCTTTCTATTCAAATTACAATCAAAGGGAAGCAACTCCAAAAATTCTCAAATTACAATTAAAGGGAAACAACTCTAAAATAGTCTGATTTTTAAAAACTTCAGAATTTATTAACAAAAACAAAGTTTCCCTTCTGATTATCGTAAAAAAATAATATTGCAGCTCTGAGACAATATTTTAATAATTAATAATAAGTTAATACAATAATTAGGTGGATTTCTCTGCATCTCTATAATACAACAATAAACAAAACAAGCTTATAATCTCAACGAGGCACTTTGGTCTATAACTGGTTTTGTACAATAACAGTGGTTTAAAACAATAACAGTCATATCTTTTTTAAAACATAAAAACTGATTTTGGTAAAAAATCTGGATATGTACTCAAACACGCTCAACAAAATATAGACCATAATATTTCAAATTGTCGTTTCATTATAATTAAAAAGTTTAAAAATTAACAATAAAAATTAGAGGCATATCTTAACAAGTAAATATATATTTTTTTTAAATAATGAGGCAAATCATTTTAAATTAAGGAGTAGGTCAAGTCTACACCATGTTTAATATAGGTATAGATATCAATATTAGTACGCACGACACATTTCTGGAATAACCTTCATCAGGTACGCTCAATGTCAAAAGATTTTAAAGCTAAATAATTTTAAAGTGTTTAATTCCTTAACATCAGATAATAACAAGATGAACTGTGAGCTAATGCTCACTCATGATACCCCCCGCTCTTGGGCAAACAGGAAGTAGGAATCTGACAGATTAAAAAACGGTTCCCACGATATGGGGTACCTATATGAAGCTTGTGACCAAATATCAGATTTCTACCATCAATAGTTGCTGAGAAAAATGTGACGAAAAATGTGCATATATGTTCAATGTGTATAAAAACCAACTAAGTTGGCAAACAGGAAGTAGGAATCTGATGGGTCCAAATACGCTTCCCACGATATGGCATACATTATATGAAGCTTGTGACCAAATATCAGATTTCTGCCATCAATAGTTGCTGATAAAATATTTGACGAAAAATGTGCATATATGTTCAATGTGTATAAAAACAAACTAAGTCGGCAAACAGAAAGTAGGATTCTGACAGGTCCAAAAACGCTACCCACAATATGGCATACCTATATGCAGCTTGTGACCAAATATCAGATTTCTGCCGTCAATAGTTACTGAGAAAAATGCGACGAAAAATATCTTGGACGGACGGAAGGACGGAAGGACAGACGGACAGAGGTAAAACAGTATACCCCCTCCCTTTTCGGGGAGCGGGGGTATAATTACTGTTTAAAGCAGAAGTACAATTAATAGTCAAGCTATAAACACCTTTTAAAGCTTTGGAGAAATTCTAAAGACTTCATGTTATTTGTTTGGTCTTCAACAATGCCTGGTTGACCTTTAAACCTTTATATCTTCTGGTGTCATGGACCGTAAAAAACCAGTTCATACACATGTATTTTTCATGGCAATTTTCTTTTGTGTATTTATATCATTTGTTTCACAATATTGTTTTAAAACCATAACTTGCTATGTTTGTATAAGTTTTTTTTTTTCAAGAACCTGTTATAGGATTACGCTACACTACCTTATATTATCAAACTGGGTCATGGAATTGATAGAAATGTGCCTAACAACAATTTTGGGCCAGTGAATTGTGTCAGCTGACAAGCATGTGTTTCTATTGGTTAGAGATTGGGTCAGCTGACAGGCATCTGATTCTATTGGTTATAGATTAGGGTCAGCTGAGAGGCATGTGTTTCTATTGGTTACAGATTGGGTCAGTTGACAGGCATATGTTTCTATTGGTAACAGATTGGGTCAGCTGACATATTGGGTCATGTGGTTCTATTGGTTAGATATTGGGTCAGTTGACAGGCATGTGTTTCTATTGGTAACAGATAGGGTCAGCTGACAGGCATGTGATTCTATTGGTTAGATATTGGGTCAGCTGACAGGCATATGTTTCTATTGGTAACAGATTGGGTCAGCTGACGGGCATGTGTTTCTATTAGTTACAGATTGGGTCAGCTGACGGGCATGTGTTTCTATTAGTTACAGATTGGGTCAGCTGACAGGGATACGTTTCTATTGGTAAGAGATTGGGGGTCAGCTGACAGGCATGTGATTCTATTGGTTACAGATTAGGGTCAGCTGACAGGCATGTGATTCTATTGGTTACAGATTAGGATCAGCTGACAGGCATGTGTTTCTATAGGTAAGAGATTGGGTCAGCTGACAGGCATGTGATTCTATTGGTTACAAATTAGGGTCAGCTGACAGGCATGTGATTCTATTGGTTAGAGATTGGGTCAGCTGACAGGCATGTGTTTCTATTAGTTACAGATTGGGTCAGCTGACAGGGATACATTTCTATTGGTAAGAGATTGGGGGTCAGCTGACAGGCATGTGATTCTATTGGTTACAGATTAGGGTCAGCTGACAGGCATGTGATTCTATTGGTTACAGATTAGGATCAGCTGACAGGCATGTGTTTCTATAGGTAAGAGATTGGGTCAGCTGACAGGCATGTGATTCTATTGGTTACAAATTAGGGTCAGCTGACAGGCATGTGATTCTATTGGTTAGAGATTGGGTCAGCTGACAGGCATGTGGTTTTATTGTATACTAAACAAATATTGTTGCTTTACACCACTACTATCAATCTTACTACATATGTACAATAAGTAATCTAATATTCAACCGTTTTTCATTGGACAGAAAAAATATTGCAAACCATAAAAATTTTGAAGAAAAAAATATATATATTAAGTCACAGACGAATCTTAAGAAACACAATTTTTGAACACATGTAAATCAATTTCTCTCTGAATACAACTAGATGACCAAAAAAAATAAATGATAAAAATTTGTTCATGTCAGCTACGAGATCCAACATTTCGTCAGTGTGTTCTTCTTCTTTAATGATGAAAATGTAATGTAGGATTTTAAAACTTTATTTCCGATCTCCATGGAAATGTGAAATTGTTAATTAGTATTTTAAATCTTTATTTCCGATATCCATGGAAATGCTGAATTATTTTAATTCTGAATTGTGATGACATAGGATTTCAGATTTAAATTTTTCATTCGCACAGAAGATTTAAGAGTATGTTAAATTTTTTGAAATATTCAAGCTTACAAACAATGCAAAAAAATGTTGTTGTTTATGCACGAATATCTATAATAAAAAAAAAACACAATTATTTCGTCTCTAAAATTTAATATAATTTAATTCTTTCACAAGGATTGCCAACAGCTGATGGCTACGAGCGGTTTTCCTTATAGAACATACATAAATATATAATTTGAGGAAAATCATCTCAAAAAGCTGTGCTGATTTAATTTTTAACTCTGATTTCCATAAATCGTTGGATCATAGGAAAATCATTTCTAAAGGCTGTGTTGATTAAAAGTTTAACTCTGATTTCCAGAAATCGTTGGATCATTTCCTACAGATTTATTCATAGCTTATAATAATAAATGATTTACATAAAAAACAACATATCTATTCTAGCTGCATGCATTAGTGTTTTACAGATCTACTAATCATTAGTACATGTTTTTGTATCACAATATTCTCTAGACCTCAAATATCACCATAAACAAATCTGAACATTTTTTTTAAGTCTCAAGACCATCCATTTTTCACGAGTTCAATAAAAAATATATCTTTGTCTGTTTTCTTGCATCATCTCGTTTTCACTGCTACATTCTGTAGAATCTAATATCCAAATATTATTCACTGCGGATCCATATATAAATATAGCATTCACTGCAGATGTTTATATCTAAATCTTATTCACTGATAATCCATATCTAAATATAGCATTCACTGCAGACATTTAAATCTAAATTGTATTCACTGCAAAATCGTTAACTGCGGACCTTTATATCTAAATAGTATTCACTATGGATCAATACCTAAATAGTATTCACTGCGAATCAATATCTAAATAGTATTCACTGTGGATCAATATCTAAATATAGCATTCACTTCAGACATTTATATTTAATTTGCATTCACAGCAGAATAATTCCTAAATAATATTCACTGGGAATCCATTTCTAAATAGCATTCACTGCGAACATTTATATTCACTGCAGAATTATTTGTAGATTTGTAGATGCATTTGTCTTTCTTCTATATATTATATATATATATATATATATATTTTCCATTTCCAAATCTGACGATACAATGGCTTAATCTTGGCTTTTAATGAATTATGGCATCTTTGTCCTTGAGGTCACACACAACCAAGGTCACATTAAACTAACAACCAATAACAGTTTATTTGGCAGTAAGGGCTACGTTTGTTTGTTTATTTATCACCATGGTAACGGTGTATTATATTGCTACACCGTCGTCTCAGAATTATGATCTTCAGTGATCATTAATGGTTTGAGTTCTACTGAATTCAACCCTTTCAGGTCGTTATAATAGTCCTTTGAGTTTGATTTCGGTGAAATTTGAGCACTTGGATGATTCTCCATTGGACTGTCAAAATATTCGGGATTATGAAATTCTAAAACTGGATCGGGTTTAATATACTGTGACTCATCTTCATCATCAAACACTGACTTTTCGTTTATATAATCTGAAAAAAATTAATTGATCTTATTAAAATTTTTGTTGATTTATTAGCGAATTGTTTTTGGAGGATGACGAAGAAAACAATATTTGGCAAGATAAAAATCTTACAAAAAAAGTTACCATTTATATTTTTCTTTTACTAAGACTTGTGAATTTTGAACAACAGAAATAAAAGACCTTAGTGATCAAAGAAGAGGAACCCCCCCCCCCCCCACTATACTGTGCCCCATATCCTTCATTTTCTAGCTGTTTGGATCAATAAGTAACAGTGAAAATGAGCAGGTTTTTTATAGTTTGTTTATATATGTATTGATGTTAGAGATTCAGTTATCAAGAGGGAAGGTCATCTGGTTTAACTCCACCACATGTTTGTGCCTGTCCCAAGTCAGGACATCATATGCTGTGGTCTTCTTTTGTGTTCAGTGAGTTAAGGAGAGAGGTGATTGTTTGTTTTGTTGATATTGGTAGAATTGTTGACCATCACTGTTTAAAACTCTCTTTTCAAAGTGTTCTTAGAAATGTTCCAAAACATGTATGCATTCTTGGTAAAAGTTATATTTTCTTACCTATAAACTGAAAATGTGTAATTATTTACAGTATTTATATAGCGCATTATCTAATTAAAAATTACTCTAAGCGCTTAAGCATGTAATTTCATTACCACACATACAAATTCATTAAAGTTTAAAATTCCTTCCACAAGATCACAAATAGTATTAGTGAAAATACCTGTCTAAACAAAACTTCCTTGAGATCACCTTTTATGTGCAGTATAGACAGGTGTTTGTTTTATACAGGCTAAATAAACAAAGATTTTCTACATTGGGACTTTATTTAAAGTTCTGTTTATACAAAATTCTGTTTTATTCAGGGTTCGTCTTAGATAGGTTTCACTATATTCTGGGGGGGGGGGGGAAAACAATATTTCATATGTGGTTTATGGTCCTTAACGCCACTTTCAACAATATTTCAGTAATAATATCGTGGCACTCAGTTTTATTGGTGGAGAACACTGGAGCACACAGAGAAAACCACAGATTTGTCGCAAGTCAATGGCAAACTTTATCACATAATGTTGTATGGAGTACATCTCGTCATGAACGGGGTTCGAATTCACAACATCAGTGGCGATAGGCACTGATTGCACAGGTAGTTGTAAATCCAACTACCATGCAATCAAGCCAGCCCTTAATTTTTTATAATGTGAACTCTTCCACATCTTATATAATGCCTTTACCTGGTGCCCCATCCAGAAGATCCATGTACTTCCTCTGATGGCTAGACTTAGGTTGTAAATAATCGTCTTCGTCAACAGGAAGTTGAATCTTGACATCACCACTCCTGACTGGTTGATATCGCCCTACTGATCCGTTTCTATTGGCACTCTTTCTTTGTGGCGTCATCATCATATCATCTGAAAAAAAATCAAATTATTTTAGGGTTAGAGTTATTATGCATAACGCCACTTTCAACAGTATTGAGTACCCGGAGAAAACCACAGACCTGTCGCAAGTCACTGACAAACTTTATCACATAATGTTGTATCGAGTGGTGATAGACACTGATTGCACAGAAAGTTGTAAAAACAGCCCCTCAAATTATTTTAAATTCCTACAAATGGTTATTTTTTTATTAAATGGTTATTTTATTTACAATGGATCTTCCTGTGTGGAAATCATATTTTCAATTGAAATTTTTTTTTTTTTTTTTCATGATAAACCATCTGTTTTATGAGGATTACATTATGTGTTCAAGTTCTAGTTCGAATCTCGCTCATGATGAGGTGTACTTGATACATTATGTGATACAATTTGTCAGTGACTTTCGACAGATTGGTGGTTTTCTCTGTGTCCTCCACCAATAAAACTGACCACCACGATATAACTGAAAGATTGTTGAATGTTGAGTTAAACACCATATACATAAACACACACACACATTATGTGTTTATTTCATGCATGAAACCCCATTTGATTGGTCTAAAGGTTGACTTTGAAATTGAAACTTCTTCAGTCAATGAACTTTCAACCACGCCCACTTTCTGAAACTATTTCCGAAAAACTATTAACTACTCACAATACCAATGGTTGAAAATGCAGATTTGATTTTTTTTTTTGGGTGTTTTAACGTCACTTTCAGCATATTTCAGCTGTATCATGGAGACCAGTTTTAGTGGTGGAGGAAGCCGGAGTACCCGGAGAGAACCACCGACCATGGGCAAGCAACTGGTATGAAAATGCAGAATATTAAAACAAATAATAATAATTACAATTGTATATAATTATGCAAAAATGTAATTATAAGTACTGAATGCAATTTTTGCAGTTTAAAGGGTTTTTAAAGCATTGATACAAGTACACATATTATATGAAGCGTGGTACTTAGATCAATGCCTTCACATGCCAAAAAAACTAAAAAAGATTGCATTCAATTTTTAAATAAGCCATCCATTTCATGATCAACCATCCTTCTCATAATAAACCATCATTTCCATCTAGTTTTTCTCGTCATGAATACAGCTGAAAAACTTGACGCTAAACATTAATCAATCAATCAAACTTATTTTCAGAAAACAATTATGAAATGGGAAGATCTAGATTTCAAGGTTTTTCAAGCAGTAATTATAAAATCTAATTTTGGTCCCAATAAGATCACAGATAAGACATGTTGCTCCACTTGAACACGTTATCCTTACTCCTACATAACCCGTCTTTGTTCTTACTGTTTGTCCGTACTGTGGCGTGCTTATTGGAGAAGCAACAAATATTAATTTTATAGTCTTCAACTCAACCTGACTGGGGAATGAACCCACGATCTACCGCACTCGAGTCAAACACGCTAAACATTACACCACTGAGACAATTTTACCAGTCTTCGTTTTTACTCTTTTTGTCGTTACTGCAGTGTTCTTATTAGAGAAGTGACAAATATTAACTTTAATAACTATAGACTATAATTCAATCTGACTGGGGATCAAACCTACGATCTACCGCACTCGAGTCAAACACGCTAAGCATTACACCACTGTGATTGATTGATTGATTGGTGCTTAATACCAACTTTAGCAGTATTTCAGCTATATTGTGGCATTACACCACTGAGAAGATTTACTAAACATACCATTGTCTTCTAGAATTTGTACTGGGAAGATTTACCAAACATACCATTGTCTTCTAGAATTTGTACTGGGAAGATTTACTAAACATACCATTGTCTTCTAGAATTTGTACTGGGAAGATTTACTAAACATACCATTGTCTTCTAGAATTTGTACTGGGAAGATTTACTAAACATACCATTGTCTTCTAGAATTTGTACTGGATCAGAACTATATCTTGAGTTTACACTATCACCTCGACCACGGTTTGACATTTGTCTTTGTTGTCTGGCATTGAGGGCAGAGTCAAGGTGACCATAACGTTTTTCTCTAAATGGCGGTCCTGCTTGATTTCTGTCTTTCACATCAAAGATTTTTGTACTGTCAGGTAATTGTAACAAGGGTGCCTGAAAAATAAGGGAAGAAAAATAAAATTAGCTTTATAAAGATACAAATTTTTTTTATGTCCGTTTATTCAAATCGGAGTACCGGAGAAAACCACAGTCACTGACAAACTTTATCACATAATGTTGAACAAGTACACCTCGCCAAAGGGGTGTAACGATACACTTTTTCCACAAACGATATGTATTGCGATATTTGATATGTATTACGATACGCTTTATACGAAACTGTAACTATTCCTCACTCGACATGGGCGCTGCCATGTTTTTTTATTATATGAGGTCGCTAATTACGTACTAGCGGAAATTATAAATATTTGATTAATTAATTTTAAAAGCGTAAATTAATCGATTCGCTTTTCTCAAAATATGAATTAAATGATCACCAAAAGAAGAAAACGGAAGTTCAACACTACTTTTTTTTACAAAAAATGAGCATCATATCGTTTGTATCGTAAGCAGCCTCCACGTATCGTGAACCGATCTGTCCCCAAAATAATCGCGATTTCGGTACATACGGTGTATCGTTTCACCCTTACCTCGCCATGAGCCCGATTTAAACTCACAACATTAGTGGTGATGGGCACTGATTGCATAAGTAGTTGTAAATCCAATTACCATAAGATCACGATCACAAGTAACATCTCTCAAAAACGTGAGTTAGGAAGTTGGAAGAGAAAGCGTCTTAACTTCTGCTGAAAAATGAGAAATTGCCGCTGCCTACAGACCATGTGACTGAGACAGAAAGGAGAAAAAACTCTCTTTGAAGTGATTGAGATTACCTCTTTATATTGCAGGTGATTAAGCCAGAAAGGGGAGAAAATTCTTTAATTTTTACTGAACGAGAAGTGGCTGATATAATCCTTTTATATTGCATGTGGGTAGACTTTCATACCTTTGCTGAAAGAGGAGAGACTGGTGCTGCCCTCTGATCATGTGAGTAAGATAGAAAGGGGAGAAAACTCTTACTTTTACTAGAAGAAAGGTGACTGCTATATTCTGCTTATATTGCAGGAGTAGCCTTTCATAACTCTGCAGTAACAGGAGAGACTGGTGCTGCCCCCTGTTCCTGTGACTGATACAAAAAGGGGAGATAACTCTTACTTTACTGGATCTCTTTATATTGAGAGCGAGTGAACTATCATACCTTTGCTGAAAGAGGAGAGACTGGTGCTGCCTCCTGATCATGTGACTGTGGCTGTAAGTAATCTTCTGCTTCAATAACCTCTTCTGGACCGTCTCCTGCAACACTTAAGCTTCTCGCTAAATCATTTTTGTCATAAGAGTGACTTGGCAGTCTCATCAACCTATCTCCCTGAAAAAAATAAAATACCGTATTTCATCATGTAATATACACATAAATATGAAATATTCACTAAAGCTTTTAAATCAGAAAAATCAACAGCAGAGGATCATACACCATTAAATGAGAATTTGACCGAAACCTACATCTGTCAAATAAATTACTACTTCAGCAGTAAAAACTCCCTAAGCTAAAATACTGTCTCAGTACATGTAATACTTTCTCTTTGTTTTATATAGCTGAGAAATTTTCTAATATGTCCTTGCTGAATAATAAGCAGTGCTACATTTCAGGATAATAAAAAGTCAAATTATCTGAAAAAAACAGGAGCAGGAAGTGTACTGTTGTAAAAATTGATCATTTTGACAAATGCATTGTGGGTAATTTTCAATAGTTTCAATAATGCAAATTGAAAGATCAAAGATTTTTACAAGACTTAATATTCTTAAATTTGATATTTCTTAGAACATAATTAGTATGAATTCATATCAGGTATGAGTTAATGTATGCTGGTGGTCTTATCTCTTTAAAACACAACTGCCATGTATTGTAAAATTACGGTAAAATTGTTTGAATTTCAATAAAATTTTTAAAAAATTTAAAAGAGAGAAAATTTATAATGGATGAAAATGACAAGAAAAAGGTTTAATATTTCTTATAATATATAGATATATATATGTATATGTATATACATTATCTTGTATATTGGATGGGAGACATGCACGTCATGTTGGAAGGGGTAAATTCACCAGGTTACCAAAACTTGTTATGAATAATAAATATAACATGCTTAAAATAATTAGGAGAAAATACAGAATAAACAACATAACAGCATTCTATTAATAGACGAGACAAAAACGGAAAAATCGTAAATAGTAAAAAAAATATGTGTGGTATTAAATTTTCATCATGTACTATCGGTTAAAACAGTATGCTAGTTAAAAAGGAGGGACTCTCTATACCGAGTTAGTAGTAAGGCCATTTTTGTTTTTCTCTCAAAGATTATGGATCTGCCGTCATAATGTTTCTTTTTTATTATTCTTGCATATGTCTGCAGTACATAACTGTCATGCTATTTATAACAGTTGGTAGGTTGGTGAGATCATCTGATACAGTTTTGAAAGAATATATTGTAATGATAGGCTTAGGCTAAGCTTGGCCCAGTGTTCAACTTTTCAGAGAAAATCTTTCAAAAAGTTTACAGACAGAAAGACAGACTACAGACACAGAGTGATACAAATAGCTCACCTGCCCAATGAACAGAAGAGCTTACAACTCAATTACATAAAGACACACTTTTCATTTTAGCATAAAATGTAGTCATTTTTGGCTATTTGAAGAAATTTATATTTTTAGTAATGGTGGCCATCTTGGATGGAAGTTGGGTCTGTCAGATAAAAGTTTAACATGAACCCACCCAATGACTATCCCAGCTTACTCTGAATTAAACTGGCTAAGTGGATTCATAGGAGAATATTTTAAAAATAAATTTGGTCAAAATCAGCCTAATTTGCATACTTTTTTTAAAAATAAATTTAAGAAAAATGCATTATGTTTCACCTAAACTTGTATAATATAAATACTGGGAAAACACATTATATTTCAGCAAAACCTGTAACAATTGACAAATATTTTTTATTAAAAAAACTACTGGTACAATGTACTATCAAGATTTCAGCTCAAATCAATTCAGCTGTTTTTTTTCTTTACCAACTGATAATTTTTCTTGATGGTTTGGTTTGTAGATGATGTTTAACACCACTTTCAACAATATTTCAGCTATATTGTGGCGATCCGTTTTATTGGTGGAGGAAACCGGAGTACCTGGAGAAAACCACCTACCTGTCGCAAGTCACTTTATCACATAATGTTATATCGAGTTCACCTCGCCTGAGTGGGATTAAAACTCACAACATTAGTGGTGATAAGCACTGATTGCAGTCAGTTGTAAATCCAACCACGATACTATTATGACCATGACGGGCCTCGAACCCACCCACGGCTAAATATTTACAATAAACAAAATAATATTCTTGCACTTTAACCCAATAATTGATGGTCAAGCTAAACACCAAGTGATTGCTAAATACACTAATTTGTGACGTACCACTTCTACAATGTATATAGTTTAAACATTAAAACAACTAAATGAACAGAATCAGGAACTAGAGGCTCACATGAGCCTGTATCGCTCACCTGACATAACTAAGTCCTCTTAAGAATGTCTGCATGCCGAATACATCTAAGTTACTATTCAAATCCCATAGGGTTCTATGTTAAAACTATGTTTGCTCATGGCAGCCATCTTGGATGGAGGTAGTAGTCACCGGACACAATTTTAAAAGTATACTACCCAAGGACCATCCATGCCATATTTGCTTTAAATTGGCTGACTGGTTTCAGAGGGAAGACTTTTAAACAATTTTCCCATAGGGTCCTATGTTAAAACTATGTCCGCTGACTGCGGCAATCTTGGATGGAGGTCGGGCTCACAGGACATAATTTTGAAAGTTGACCACCTAAGGACCATTCATGCCATGTTTGCTTTAAATTGACTTGCTGGTTTCAGAGGAGAAGACTTTTAAACATTTTTTCCATAGGTCCTATGTTAAAACTAAGTCGAGTCATGGTGGCCATCTTGAATTTCCGATCAGCAAACGATTCACAAGTTTAGTACAGGATCACNCAATGATCATTCCTGTAAAGTCACAATTCAATTGGCTTAGTGGTTTCTAACAAGAAGATTTTTAAAATTTCGACCAATCAGAACACATTATGGGCCCTGGCAGCCATGTTGGATTTCCGATCAGCGCCAAAAACAAAAATCTTGTATATGACCATCTAATGAACATTTCTGCCAAGTTTGGTTCAAATCTGTTTCGTGGTTTCAGAAAAAAAGATGAAAATGTGAAATTCCCATAGGGTCCAATGTTAAACTAAGTCTAGTCATGGCGGTCATCTTGAATTTCCGATCAGCAAATTATTCACAAATTTAGTACAGGATCACGCAATGATCATTCCTGTAAAGTCACAATTCAATTGGCTAAGTGGTTTCTAACAAGAAGATTTTTTAAATTTCGACCAATCAGAACACATTATAGGCCCTGGCAGCCATGTTGGATTTCCAATCAGTGCCAAAAACAAAAATCTTGTATATGACCATCTAATGAACATTTCTGCCAAGTTTGGTTCAAATCTGTTTCGTGGTTTCAGAAAAAAAGATGAAAATGTGAAATTCCCATAGGGTCCAATGTTAAACTAAGTCGAGTCATGGTGGCCATCTTGAATTTCCGATCAGCAAACGATTCACAAGTTTAGTACAGGATCACCCAATGATCATTCCTGTAAAGTCACAATTCAATTGGCTTAGTGGTTTCTAACAATAAGATTTTTAAAATTTCGACCAATCAGAACACATTATGAGCCCTGGCAGCCATGTTGGATTTCCGATCAGCGCCAAAAACAAAAATCTTGTATATGACCATCTAATGAACATTTCTGCCAAGTTTGGTTCAAATCTGTTTCGTGGTTTCAGAAAAAAAGATGAAAATGTGAAATTCCCATAGGGTCCAATGTTAAACTAAGTCGAGTCATGGCGGCCATCTTGGATATGCGATCGGCACAAAAATAACAAATTTAGTAGAGGACCATCCAGTCATCATTTCTATAATGTTACAATTCCATCGGCTGAGTAGTTTCTGACAAGAAGATTTTCAAAGTTTGAACCAATCAGAACACATTATTGGCCCTGGCGGCCATGTTGGATTTCCGATCTGCACCAAAATAACAAATTTAGTAGAGGACCTCCCAATGAACATTTCTGACAAATTTGGTCCAAATCAGTTCAGTGGTTTCAAAGAAGAAGAAGAAAGTATGAAAAGTTTACAGACGCGGACGACGACGACGACGACGATGGACGCAAAGTGATGACAAAAGCTCACATGACCCTTTGGGTCAGGTGAGCTAAAAACATGGTTATAGCCTATAGGTGAAAGGAGAGACTGTGGTTGCAGACCTGATTTTACGAGGACAACAAAAAAGCGGAAATCGACAAAATCGGAAGTATTGAATATACTATAAAAAAGGAATCATAACGGTAAAACGGTAAAATCCGAAAAAAAAAAAAGCGGAATTCCGCTTTACAGTGGACGAAAATCATGTCTGTGGTTGTCTGAAAACCACAACACTAGAAAAGGTCAGTGGGGTGTGAACACACATTAGTGAACTTCACAATTCTCATCAGAAGTCAACGACCGTAACCACTTGGTGATCTGTATCTTTCGATTTTCATATCCAAAATTTTTTTTAAATGTGTCCATAGGATATTGATGCCCCCTCCTCTTCCAGCTTAAGTAAAGAGGTGCATAGAACCAAAATGGAAAAAGTTATAAAGTCTGAAATCAAACTTATGCTGCCTTTTATGATCCCTGACCTTCAGGCTTGTGTATAAATTTGAAATGATTTGCTAAATGGGAACTTAAGCTATTGAGTTGAAACCAAACGTGGCTGGGACGGATGTACGGACAAACATACATTCAAGGGTAAAACTTAATGCCATTGAGACCTAAGCATTGGGGGCATAAAATTATGAAAATAAGGATGGGTGGAGGAATAGACATTCCAACCATACAACATTACCAATTTATTTATAGCTTACAAATCTATGATAACTTTATCCCTGTATTTGAGAACTACAGGTTAGAAACACATACATAACAACATCAATACGGACAAGGCTTCCTAGATAGTACCTAACATGCATACAATAGATATAATGTTCTTGGTATCGTTTGCATTTTACTTTTCTATAAGACTACTGCCGCGATGTGTCTCAATCTGATGAAAATGATATGTTTATTACGTTAGGCAAAATAAAATAAAAATACATGTTTTTTTCCGCTAACACTATCAACCCTAATTTTTTGTGCCTACTCTAAAGTGTTCATTGCCATTTTTGACAAGAATTGTTAAAGTCAGATCATTGTCCAGTAAAACGTAAGTAAACATTGAAAAAATATATATAACATTTAGTAAACCTACCTATTATATATTTGAAGAAATGTTAGCCGAGACACAAATATTTTTATTCTCTTGGCCTTATGCTTCATTAACATATGACACAACTGAATTTAACCTTACATGACCTTTGAACTATAGATTGACCATTGAAAATGTTTAAGCTTACATGAACTTTGAACTATAGATTAACCAATCAAAATGTTTAACCTTACATGAACTTTGAACTATAGATTAACCAATGAAAATGTTCAACCTTATGTGTTTTATGTGACGTTTGAAATATAGATTAACTAATGAAAATATTTAACCTGATGTGAATTTTGAACTATGCATTTAACCAATGAATATGTTTAACCTTATGTGAACTTTGAACTATAGAATAACCAATCAAAATGGCAATGTTAAAATTTTACAAGCAGGTTCTCGCACAGGTAGTATAGGACAAGTCTGTGGGAATATCAAAATTTTAGCTGGACCAAAAGTTAAACTGAATTTGTGTCACATGTAAATGGAACGTAGCATATTTACAAATGATTTTAATCAGATAGGGAAGTGTCCAATAATATTACCAAAACATCTCAAGATATTTTTGGACTGATAGCGTTTTTTTTACTTTAATTCTTCTGATAAAGGATTATAATTAAAAAACAAAATAATTTATGACACTTAGCTGTAAACTAGACAAATTTTGAGTGCATAAAAATATGCATTCAGTAATTTAAAACACAAGACGAAACATCAACAATCTAGATGGTAGTATGTTCAATTCTTCAAAACTGTCAAAATTTACATATAAAATAGAAAACCATTTTGAAATCTGTCCATTATATAACCCATCACTGTGTACACATGCATGCCAAAAACCAATAAGTGTAACTACATTGTATTTTCAATTGAAATGATTTCATGAAGTGAAAAAAAATCACAGCAGATGTCAAATTTCAATTGACGATTTAAAAAAAAAAATTGAGTAAAATGTGAACCGATACCAATAACATTGATGGCGAAAAATTGAAAATAAAATTTAGACAATCATTTTACCTGATTCTGGTGGTGTACCTACGATGCAATAAATATATGTCTATCATCTTAACTTCTGTTTATTGACTACTGGTACTGTTTTAAAGTATGAATCGTGTGGGTACCAGTTTGTGTGGTAGAAGTGAAATACAAGTACATATTTTTGAGAAAAAAAATCACCGATTTTAATTTATGTGTTATATGGGCCTTTTTCCTTTGTTCTCGCCCAATGATATTGTCAGTATTAATGAGCTGACTCTGTTACTGAACATTATCGGTCAGTGTTACCTCAAATATTGATTGATTGACTGGGGTCCGTTGTTGAACTTGTGATTAAACTAACCAGATGATTAGCCAAAATTACACAATTAATTCCTAATCTCATACTTGTCTTATGCAATGATTACATTTTGTTACTGAACTCAAATTGAATCAATGCATTAACTAATCATGTTTAATCATCGAATTAACTAATTATGTGATTAGGAGTGAACCATGTAATTATGGCTAAACATATGATTAGCTTAATCACAAGTTCAACAACGATCCCAATCTTAGCAGTTTTTCAGCTATATCGTGGCGTTATGTCAAACACATTATGACGCTACCGATAAAAATTATAATGCAAGTTCTGAAGGTGTCGACATACATTATCACTAATATTGCAGCACGTCCTAGTGGATTCGTTGCAATACTGTGTCTGTCTTAACCTTCAAAACCGCTGTTATTATATATACATTCTCAATCAAATCAAAATTAGACAATTAGTTGACCTTGTTTTTGTTTTGGGGATACAACCAAGGAACGTCTTATTTTAATTACTGTAAAGTGATCCAATCACAAACAGCTCTTGAATGTAAACGGCATCTTAAAAAAACTTCTCATATGATTTCAAGACAAAATTACTTGAGCACAAAAAAAAGCACTTACATTGTACCTATCCTTTAATGTTTTTAAGTAATTGCATTTTGATTAGTATGCAGCCCATCCCTCACCCCCACCCCCCTACCAATATTATTGATTTAAGACTAAACATTATATGCAACATTAATGATAATTATGCTTAGCATATTTAACCAATTGATTAAATTTTCTTAATATTTTTTATTCATCGCATTTCTGCATGAGAATTGAGAATTCCCTCCAATTTCCATTTGACCGTCATTAACGATATTTTTGACGTTTTGGATAAACAGATTCTCCTTCTGTTATCAATGGATTATGATATTTCTTCACTCTGAATTAAATTAAATTAAATTATGGGTGTATGCTTGGTCGACTTTGAATTGTTTTTTTTTTAAAAGAATGATGGTCCTCGGATCCTTTCATATTCCCTAAATTTCAAATGATTTACAAGGACATGGGTAAAACTTTATGCCCCTGATGACTAACGGTGGAGGTTTATAAATTTAACATAGTTAAGGGTTGCCATTGGAAAAGGCAAAATCTAAGCCTGCTGGCCCAGAAAGGACATCAACAATATTAGCTGTTTCACTGTTTGGAAGAAAAAAAAAATGGATGAGAAATAAATGTATTATAATTGGCTTTAGAGTATAAATAATAATTAGTTAATCTGTTATGGTACACAATCCATACCCAGCACACCAATGTACCATCTGAATAGCATCTGTGTCAGATTTTCAAAAATTTAACCAATGAGATTTCTTTAAAAGTAATTTTTTTCAAAAATTAAACCAATGAGATTTCTTTAAAAGTCAATCTTTTTTTTTAATTTAACCAATGAGATTTCTTCAAAAGTCAATTTTTTCTTAAAAAATTAATCCAATGAGATTTTTTTAAAAGTCAATTTTTTTTCAAAAATTAAGCCAATGAGATTTCTTTAAAAGTTTCGAAAAAGTTTTTTTTTAAGATCTGCTATTAATAATTGACATGATTTAAAAGTTACAGTGTTTATCCATGTAAATGTATACATCATGAATTTTAAAAATCGCAAATAAATACAAATATATTACGGTATCTGGCTTTCATCATTATCATGGCAGAGACTTAATAATCCCTCCCCATTTGAAGACATGGTTCACTTTCAAAAATCACACAGGTTACTGTTAAGATAGTGTTTAAATTTATATTTGGTGATACTCAAGAATCCCCCCCCTTTTTTTGGTGCCATCATGGTCGTGATCGTATTGTAGTTGGATTTACAACTACCTATGCCATCAGTGCCTATCACCACTAAAGATGTGTTTGAATCCTGTTAATGACAAGGTGTACTTGATACAACATTATGTGATAAAGTTTATCAGTGACTTACTTTTCATTGGGTACTCCGGTGTCCTCAACCAATAAAGGGGCCCGGGTGGCTCAATGAGTTAGGTCGCTGGATCTAACAACTCATACAAGCCTATCACCAATACGGCGTGGGTTCGCGCCCGGCTTTGTAAATTACAAAAAAGGGTACACTCGACTCGCAACCGCAAGTGATAAAGATTACCAGTTGCTTGCCCATGGTCGGTGGTTCTCTCCGGGTACTCCGGCTTCCTCCACCACTAAAACTGGTCGCCATGATATAGCTGAAATATTGTTGAAAGTGGCATTAAACACCAAAAATCATAAATCATAATCATCATCAATCAATAAAACTGACTGCCGCAATATAACTGAAATATTGTTGAATGTGGTGTTAAACATCAAAATACTAACCCTATATAAAAATATATTTTTACGGGAAAAAAATGCCGTTAGTGAATCATTCAACTAATATTTGGGTATGATGTATACATAGAATAGTAGTCAAATACCCATTGACATTTAAAACAATTGTAACATGAAGCATTCTTTTCCTTTGATTTTTTATATATACCAAAATGTAAGCAACAGCTAAGAACTATGAAATTGGATTATACGCAGATACGAGATATTACACACTTTAAATCTGGGCTGTAGTTTTATTACTCTCAGAGGGCTGTACAATAATCAACAACCTAGATTTGATATTGCATGGCTTCATGTCACAAATCATTTATACCACGCTTTTCTGAGCTGAACAGTTAAACAAACTCACGCTTTGCGCTTGATTGTTTAACTCGGAAAAAACGTAATATAAATATTACACATTCAAGGGAGAGTTAAAAGTCTCAAGCAGCACGTTTGATTGGTTAACCGCTTAACTTGGAAAATAAGTGCAGAATAATAGTTGAATGCTCATTGACATCCATTAAAATTTTACGTTCAAGGGAGATAATTTGATAATGATGAAAGCCAGATAGAATAGCAAACCTGAAACAAAAAAAACGAAAAATTGATTAACGTATTTTTCTAGCTAGCAGAAGATCCTATCTATGACATGCTTCAGACTGGCACGATGCTCTTTTTACTATACAGACCACACATAACATTGTCATGCCCAATTATATACTGCCGGGCATATAAATATATACCTCTGCGTGGTCTATTTCGACACCCGAGTCAATTTCATTGTTGAAATCGATTAAAGGTGGATTGTTTTCTGGTTCATCCGGGATTTTCTTGTTGACGTCACCCTAATTTTGGAAAGCAAAATTTGAAAATTTGAAAATTCCTCCTTTTTTTTTAATGATAAAAATTAAATTAAATTTTCTTGTTGACAATATTCTCATTTTGGAAGAAAACTATAAATAATATGATTATCTTCTTCTAATTTAAAATGCCAATCACATGAGCTCTCTCTGTTACCAACTTAAGCCTTAAATGTATATTCCCATTTCCTCATGTTAATTCCTATGTTTTTTACATTTATGTACTTGTCTAAAAAAAAGAAAAAGGAAAAAAATCTTCAAGGACTACATATGGTACATTTTCAAGACTTAATTTTTTTTTAATTTCCCATTTCTTTACTTGTATTAAAAAAAAAGAAAATAATATTTCCATTTTTTTTTTATAAGATTACCGATTACCGAGGACTACAAGTTATATTTTCTAGACGTAAACTCTACGTGGCTTATACATCTAATTAGCATATTATCTGAATATTTAATAACACTACCGTTTCGTCAAAGTAAGAAAGTCTCAACCTTAAGTGTAAGAAGAAAATAAATGTGCGTTGTTGAACATTCTTACGTAGAGATGTACAATAAGAAGCGGTGGGAGAGATAACGTTAATTTAATGAGTTTTACCTGTATAACTAGGTATCGTCCTGGATCTCTCGCCATTTTAGCAAACTCTTCAGCAAGTTCAATAAAATTAGGTCTACTGTCAGCATCTAACATCCAACCTAATAAAATGAAAATAACAGAAAATAAGAAAAGTTATTGTACAGCAAAGTCTGAAATGGACCTCCTTGGGATCAACTGTTGTGTTCAGAATAGACAGGTGTTTGGTTTATACAGGTAAAATTAGCAAAGATTTCTTACATTGGGACTGTATTTATACCGGTAGTTTGATATATATAGGATTATGGTTATTTCAACATTTTGGTTTATTCAGGAATCAATTCAGACAGGTTATCCGTAAATCATTACAAAAACGCCGGAGCATTACAAAGCGATCACTATTTTTCCTATAACATGCCTTCCATTAACAGCAATACATGAATGATTGCAGACCAGAATTGTAAATCCGAATTGACCGATCTTAAATAAGTGATCAATTGTTTTATGCTGTCATTTTTCCTTTGTCCCAAGGGCGACTGTTGAATACAAATTTGATTGTAGTATGGAAATTTCTAGAATTTATTACTTTTAAAATAACATATTCTTTACTTACATTTGATCATAATCATATAAACATCTATCGTACAAATATTTGGTTGAGGAAGTCTTTCTCCTTTTTCTAATAATTCTGGCACGTCTCTAGCTCGTACATTTTCGTATGGTCGATTTCCATATGTGAAAAGTTCCCAAACAGTCACACCTTTATAAAAGAGAAAAAAATAATTAAGAGAGTGATTGTTATTTAATGCCAAATAGTAATTTTTCAGCCATATAATGGTGAGAAGAAGTTACATTTGATGAGATAATGATGTTCGTTTTGTACTTGACATGCTTTGTTGGATTTTTATAGAGTTAGCTCAATAAAACAATAGTCTGCTGGTAGACATGTCACTCCCCTCAGCACTCAGACACATGATTCCGAGCCAACCAGTCTTTGCTATTTCTCCTTGATTCTGTGTGCTTAGCAGAGAGCTAACAAATACCAATTTGGCTTGACAAGACCAAAGCTTGAACCCATGATCTACACACTTGAAGTGAGAATGCTAGCCATTACACCACCCATGCGGATAAAAATAATAATTAAGATTTACAGTAATGTCTCCTGTCTTAATTTTTGTGAAATATATNTTTTTTTTTTTTTTTTTTTTTGCATATTTTGTGTTTTATGTTGGAATTCATATAAATTAACTTTGGCTAAAAAATTTTTTCTAGCTTGTCTTTAAAGGAGAAACAAATGATTAAGAATTTTTTAACCACAACACCATCGATGTACTACAGTCTACTGGTATATAATGATGTACAGAGGTCCCCCTCTTATTAAGGCCAATCAAAGGAAGGTCAGAGTTCAGATGCATTAAGATAGAAAATACTGCTAAATCGTCCCCTAAAGAGAGGTGACCCCTCTTATAATAATGCCACTTCCAAAAAAGGTCAGATTTCGGAAGCATTGAGGAAGTAAAATACTACTAATATGTCCCCTTCAAGAGAGACCGGCTCTCTTATAAGGACACTTTTTCATGGCAAAAGGTGTGGTTTTTTAAGATGGGGGACTACTTATTAAAAGAAGGTTTAAACAGTGACTGTCAACAATTCTACCAATATCAACAAAATGAACCACCTGAAATTTAACCCCTCCAAAAAAATACTTATGATGTTAGATATCCAAGTACTGGCTTGGGACAGACACAAACGTGTGGCTGGGTCAAACCTATTAATGGAATTACAATCCCCCCTCTTGATAACTGTATTATATCTTACCATAACTCCAGACATCACTTTTATGTGTAAATACTCTGTGTTGAATACATTCTAAAGCCAACCATTTTATAGGCATCTGTATAAATGGAAAAGAAGAAAAAAAACATAGTGAGTGGTTGTTTTTTAACACCAAATGAGCAATTGTTCAGCTATATTATGATGTGAATTAATTGCATTTTGATGAGATGATGACTTTCCCTTTGTACTAGACCAACACGCAGAGATGGATTTTTATAGTGCTAGCTCACTTAAGTTAAACAACAGTCCGTGGGTAGACATGTCCTTCAATTCTGACACATTATCCTGATTACGGGTCGACCAGTCTTTTTCGCTGAGCAGAAAAGCAGCAACTACCAATATTATAGTCTTTGGTTTAATCTGACCGGGGCCTGAACCTTTGATCTACCGTATTCAAGGTTGTTTACTTTACTATGTCTTTCAAATTGTCGAAACAGCAAGGGCGTGGTGGGGGTGTGGGGCGTAATTCCAGCTGTGATGCATGGCAGTTATGATTATTTATATATATACATATCTACACGATGCAATAATATATAACAAACAATTTCAATTCACAAAATGAATATACAGTCCAGACCCAAGATAAGACTAAGACAGTAAAATATTCCTGCAAGGATTATCTCCCTTAACTTTCAAATCATCTTGTACATTGTAAGTTATCTCCCTTAACTTCCATCTCCAAACAGTTCAAATGATCTGTTGTAATGTGAATTATCCCCCTTACCTTCCCTCCACCAGCAACATATTCATCTTCATTGTAGTCTAACAACTTGGCCAGTCCAAAATCTGTGATTTTTATTTGTCCTGGACTTTGAACTGAAATTATTTCATAATAAAACAGATTTTAAACTTAAATATAAAATGTGGAATTAAATTTGTTCATTCAGTTTGCAATTTTTCTGTGCAATAAACTTGGATTACTTCCAACATTTGTGTTACAAATAGGATTTAAATTAAAACAAAATTGTCTTATTGCAATTTTTTTAAATAAAATTTAACAACAAATTAGTTAACAGTATTTCTGAATCTACTTCTACAAAATATTGAGTTAAAGATTGTCAGAGGTTGAAAATGACTATTACAAAAGTTTAAAATTATTTACAGGTTTCGTACTGCAAAAAGTTAATGCCAGCAGACGGCAAAGGTTCACCCTGACTTTTAGTCATATGTGCTAAAAATAGAAAATAAAATAAATTTTTTCTTACCTAGTACATTTCTGGCTGCTAAATCTCTATGTACAATACCACGCTCTTCTAAATAGGCCATACCCTAAAAACAAAGGGGTCAAAGGTTAAACACAAAAATCCAATGTAAACTCTTGTGTATCAAGATAACTCAAATAATAGAAATTTCACCATAAATAATTTAGCACAGTTTATATTTGTATCAAAATCACCATAAAACAAACAAAATCATAAATTAGCCAAATTGAAGTACAATGCACTCTTTTGGACAGAGCTGTATTTTGATGATAATCAAGGGTGGTAATACATTGAGGGAGATATTTAGATATATACTACACAATTTTTTTATAGAAAAAATGCTTATAGCCATTGGCTGTCGTCAATCCTTGTTAAACTTAGTGGTAAGTCTTCCAGGGAAGACATGTGTCGCCTGCGAACTTATTTTCGATATCAAATATATTCTAAGTTCCGTCAAACAGGAAGTGGACATGCGGCAGATTGGAAACTGTCTTACACGATACAGTTCTCCATATTGATGCTCTGTGCCAAATATCAAGAAGCTGGCCTGTGTGGTTCCTGAGAAAAATGTGACAGAAATTATTGTGACGCTGACGCCAGACGACGGATAGTGATCCCTATATGTCGCCTCTGCATAACGCAGGCGACACAATAAATACAGAATTAAATTAAACTAGAATCTTCAGGAGGACCTGAATTCACGTGTTTTTAGTGGGGTTCGTGTTGATCAATCTTTAGTTTTCTATGTAATGTTTTTAGATCGTTGTTTGCCTTTTTTCTTTTGTCCTACTTCGATTTACGGCTTCTGATTACCTCCCTTTAGTATCTTAGATTTACGGCTTCTGATTACCCCTTTAGTATCTTAGATTTACGGCTTCTGATTACCCCTTTAGTATCTTAGATTTACGGCTTCTGATTACTCCTTTAGTATCTTAGATTTACAGATTCTGATTACCCCTTTAGTATCTTAGATTTACGGCTTCTGATTACCCCTTTAGTATCTTAGATTTACGGCTTCTGATTACCCCTTTAGTATCTTCAAACTTTGCTTATGGAAATTTGATGGCGATAAGTAACCATAGTGATTATAAAAGGGGCGCTGAAAGGACGTTATACTGTATGTTTGTACTCACCCTAGCTATTTGTGTACACCAATTTAACAAGACCTTTGACCCAATATTATCTTTATGTTTCCTCACGTAGTCCAATAAACAACCAAGGGGCATTAACTGCGTAATCAACATCATTTGTGCAGTCATACAAACTGCCAAGATTCGTATACAGCAAAGTTGGTCGACACTTGACATCACACGAGCTTCTTCAAGTAATTCTTTGTTTTGATTGGGTGACGTTCCTTCCTGTAAAACTTTAATGGCGACAGGTATTTTTACATTTTCATTTTGAGGAATCCAGAATCCCTACAATTGAAACAAAAAACGAATAAAATTTATGAAATCATAAGGACAAAAAATTGTATACATTAGTTCATTTATACAGTCAAACCTGTCATTAAGAGCACCTCTATATAACAAATCACTGTCTATAAAGGGCAGTCTCATTTTTCCCATTAATGAATAGTACACAAAATTTTAACCTGTATATAAAGGGCACATTTTCAGGTTCCCCTGAGTGGTCTTTATATACAGGTTTGACTGTGTTTATCTAGGAGGGGAATGTCATATTTCTCACACCTCCTATGCATAACATTTTCTTACATATTATTTCATTTATATTTATCCAGGAGATGAATATCACATTTTTTACACACCCTATCTATACAAAAAATACTATCAAAGGGATAAATACTCATTATCTACAGGGGCAGTAGTGGTCGTGATTGGACGGTAGTTGGATTTACAACTACCTATGCAATCAAGTTCCTATCACCTCTAATAATGTTGTGTGTTCGAATCCCGCTCGAGGCAAGATGTACTCAATACAACATTATGTGATTAAGTTTGTCAGTGACTTGCGGCAGGTTGGTGGTCTTCTCCGGCTTTCTCCACAGATAAAACTGACCTCCACGATATAACTGAAAAATTGTTGATAGAGACGTTAAACACCGTAAACCTAACCCATTACCTACATACGAAATTTTTTATTTTAAATTCTCCCTTCGTAGATGAAATTAAATGGAGTATCCCTTACATACTTTTACAATAAATTTGTCTACTGTTGTTTAACTTAATGGCAACAATTTACGAACATTGTCTGAAAATATCAACTTATTTGTATGAGCTTTAGAAACAGGTAGAAAAGCAAGTCATTAGTGACTTTTTCTAGTCTGTTTTTCAGAGAGTAGAAATTAGTTTTATATTTAACGACATTGTACGTGTCAAAAAGTCCAAAACAACGGCCAAAAATGTCTGAAAATAGCTTAAATAAGCATCCTTCTGATCACTTTCAATGGTGTCATCTGTGACTCAATACTGTTACCATTTCTTTCTGTTGCTCTACATGAATCAGGTACCAGAAATGCTTTATTAGGTTAATGACTATATAAGACTGAATTTTATTCACCAAATTGCAGGAAAAATGAACATAATAACCTATCAAGCACATCCAACAGATTAAATACTTAAAACTTGCTATTAGTTATCTCCCCTACCTTATAGACAGTTCCAAAAGCTCCTGATCCAATAATTCCTCCCCGACGTAACTCCGATTCTTTTATCAAACGTAAACTGGACATATCTGGTTTGGCATCAGTTGGTGTAATAGGCTAAAAATAAAATTTATACAGATTACATTTTTTCTCTCTCCGAAAATCAAAAACAATAAGCAAAATTAAGGACTTACTTCAATAATTCAAAGTTTAACAGGGCAGTTGTCATGACTACCTATGCTATCAGTGCACTAATGTTATCACCAGATTTTTAACATGATGGGTGCCACAAGTGGAGCAGGAACTGCTTACCCTTGTTTTTTTTAGTGGAGTTCATGTTGTTCCATCTTGCCGAATATGATGGTTTAAGTTTGAGTAACTATCTCTTCTTTTTAGTTGATGTAGCTTGAGAAATAGATAATTCATTATGATTTTGGGTGTCAGCCATTTTTTAACAATGCTGTTCAAACAACTGATTTAACACCTACCGGCAATGGTTTCTATTAATAATAAAGAGTACATTGTATGTGGGGGTACAGGATGTCACAAGTAGTGCAAAAGTACTGAACAAAATGTAACATATTGTTTTTGCAAAATGAAACCAGAAGGAAACTAGAACTGTGAGTGACCTCATTGAATGATACCCCCCGCTTGCAGTTTAGTAGAAGTTGTGCTTACAAGGTTCATTTGTGTTGATTCCATCAAAAATGGAAGGGTTGGCAGTTCTATATATCCATATCTATATGGTGAAAGAATAGTGTTTATTATAAACAATTGATCTACTTAACCACTAAACAACAGTGACCTCTGGCTACTCATCATATCTATCATAATAATAAAACATTAACAAGACTATGACTAAACATTAACAAGACCATGACTAACCTCATCTTCATATCCTGTCATTCTTGCTGTCAAAATGGCCGTCTTTTCCTGAGATTTGGCTCTCTGTCTCCAATAGTAACCAAATAAAACCAATAATAAGGCAATTAACAGTGATCCTCCAACAGTAGGTACAGCTATACTTAATATCTTCTTCTTTTCAGCACTTGAAATTTAAAAAAATGCATATATGTTCAATGTGTATAAAAATCAACAAAGTCGGCATACAGGAAGTAGGAATCTGATGGGTCCAAAAACGCTTTCCACGATATGGGGTACCTATATGAAGCTTGTGACCAAATATCAGATTTCTGCCATCAATAGTTGCTGAGAAAAATGTGACGAAAAATGTGCATATATGTTCAATGTGTATAAAAACCAACTAAGTGGGCAAACTGGAAGTAGGAATCTGACAGGTCCAAAAACGCTACCCACAATATGGCATACCTATATGAAGCTTGTGACCAAATATCAGATTTCTGCCATCAACAGTTACTGAGAAAAATGTAACGAAAAATATCCTGGACAGACGGACAGAGGTAAAACAGTATACCCGCTTCCCCTTCGTGGAGCTGGGGTATAAATACAAAATATTAAAGCTTATTTCATATCAGTTCTAAATTTGACTTTTTCATTGGTGTAGACATGGTCATGTGTCATGCATTAATTTGCACCAGTCATTAACATTAATGACTCCCCAAGGTTTTAGAGTTGCAACCCTTTTTAAAACGCAATGGAGATCCAGCAGTTGTCAATGTAAACCAACATGGCGGCGGGCACATCTGCTCCTGTTGTTTATATTTATTTGTTTCAAAATGAGGATATTGTTTAAAAGTTACAAATAGTTACTTATGTTTAGGACATTACCCTGATAGATAAAATCATGATAATACATTATAAGTAACTTTTATAGAATTATTAAATGCAAACAAGATGTGGCACGCTACGTCGTGCTAAGAATACCCCCACTCATTCATTTGTAAGTCGCACGGTAAACAGGAAGTAGATGTGCGGTAAACCTGGAAAGGGGAGACACGGTACAGGTCACCATGCCAAAGCCATATATCAAATATAAAATCATTTCTTCCAGTAGAAGCCGAGATATCTGTTACGAAAATGTGAACGGACAGACGGACAAGGTGATTGCAATATAGCCCCCTCTCTATGAGTGGGGGCATAAAAATGCTAGAAATTACTAAAAGAAAACAATGCTAGAATACAGGATATAATAAAAATAGACCTGTAAAGAAACACATGCAAGATTTTTTTCCATAAACTGTATTTGCCATTTAGAACTTCCTATAAAATATACAATTAAGACCAAAATATTTAATCAATGCTAAAAATATAAATAATTTCTGTCTTTTTCTCTATTTTTTTTTTTTTTATAATGAATCAATGTTAAAAATGTTTTTATAGAAATCAAAATTACAAAAGTTTGCTTGTTTCCAAATACGATTTTTGATAATTTTATTCATAATTGTTTTGACGCCTGTATAATGTACTATATTCTTCAATATTAAGATATTGTTTATACAAAATTGCAACTTGTGAGTTATAAAAATATATTGAGTTACATACTCTCTATTGGCCATCATTCTAGCCTTGACCATAGGATGGTTAATATCAGCACAGACAATCAATCCCTCGTCATTGATGTCGTCAGATTCTACGTGGTGGTTCTTGTGTGGTGGACAAACTTCCGTACAGTTAAACTGTAAAGAATAAAGATAAAACAATTATTAATTCGGCTTTATTCCACAAAGAGATTATTCATATTACAAGTGGCTAGGGTAATGGTGTTTAATGCCACTTTCAACAATATTTCAATTCGTGGCGGTCAGTTTTATTGGTGGAGGAAACCGGAGTACCAGGAGAAAATCACTGACAAACTTGATCACATAATGTTGTATCAAGTACACCTCACCATGAACAGGGTTCAAACTAACAACGTTAGTCGTGATAGACACTGATCTCCCATACAATCACGACCATGACAGTCCCGCGATTATTCATATTACAGCAAAAGATGAAAATCATAAATAATATCGGAAATAAATACACTCGAAATGGAAAATTTTTCAATCCTGAACAAATGGAAAAGTGAAAGCCGTTGACTACGATTAAACTGGACACTTATCTCCATTAGTTGGACAAAAATTCTTTAAATAAAAAATCTGACATTTAAATGAAATATATTTCAAGATGATTTTATAATTGTAATACTCACTCGTTTTTCTTCATCCGTGTCATCCGAGTAAACTTTGAAATTTTTGCAAGCCGTACAATATTCAGCTGTCGGTCCATAGCAACCTCCACGACACTGCTCGTTACATTTTCGACATACGTTTTGGGGGTCAGGGTAATAGAAAGGGTAACAGTTCTGAACACAGTGCTCCGATTGTAAATAATATTTACATGTCAGACAATTAGACGCATCAGATCCTTTGCATTCTGTACACAACTCGTGACA
>MJUT01064003.1:967885-981782 GCA_002080005.1 Gigantidas platifrons
TTCTCATCACATCTCATTGCTCTGAGAAATCTTCTCATCACATCTCATTGCTCTGAGAAATCTTCTCATCACATCTCATTGCTCTGAGAAATCTTCTCATCACATCTCATTGCTCTGAGAAATCGTCTCATCACATCTCATTGCTCTGAGAAATCTCTCATCAGATCTCATTGCTCTGAGAAATCTTCTCTTCACATCTCATTGCTCTGAGAAGTCTCTCATCACATCTCATTGCTCTGAGAAATCTTCTCATCACATCTCATTGCTCTGAGAAATCTTCTCATCACATCTCATTGCTCTGAGAAATCTCTCATCACATCTCATTGCTCTGAGAAATCTCTCATCACATCTCATTGCTCTGAGAAATCTTCTCATCACATCTCATTCCTCTGAGAAGTCTCTCATCACATCTCATTGCTCTGAGAAATCTCTCATCACATCTCATTGCTCTGAGAAATCTTCTCGTCACATCTCATTCCTCTGAGAAATCTTCTCATCACATCTCATTGCTCTGAGAAATCTATTGTCGCAAAACAAATCAACAATACTAGATAGTAGAAACATATATTCAATTATTTTTTCTACATGAGTTTATGATATAAAACCAAACTGAATAAAAATGTGACGATGTTGTTTTCCTCCTCTTGCAATGAATGAATAAGACACAGGTACATGACTTAATTTTCTTCCTTGTCTGAACGTGAATTAATTTTTATTTCGTTGATTACCAGGTTTTAAGGTTTTCATTCGTTCAGTCAAACAACTGAATTTAGTGTACAATGAAAGGAAAAAAACAACGATAAAAGTCAGTGTGATGTCAAACGTATCATAATGTTACTGATAAAAGCAACAACGTCAGTTTTGAATGTCTTGGCATACATTATAACTAGTATCACAACTCATCCAATAAGACTTGCTGTGATAATAATGTCTATGTTTGTCTCGACCTTCAAAACTGCCGTTATTCCTTATACAGGGATGATTCTGATTAGAAAATAAAAAACTGAAAATCAAATAAAAATAGCTGAAATCATCTACACCCCCTTTCAAATGGTCTATTTTTGACATGTCCTGACTGTGTCCAGCAACTTTCGGCAATTCTTCTTCAGATGAAAAAAGCTGAAATCAATTAAATAGCAGAAAAAAATCATCCCTGTTTATACAACATAATGATACTTACCATTTTGCCTGCTAACGGATCAGTTGAATCAGAAAACGACACACTATTTTTGTAATATCCACTGTGACAGCTGCCCATATTTGGATTCATACAATTGTAGATCGTCTTTCCAAACTGATCTTTCTGTTCAATTCCTAAGGTACAACTGTTACATCCTCCACGCCTCACATAACTAGATGGACCAGTACACCTGTATTTAAAATTCATTTAAAGGTCATTACAATTTAATTTTAAAGGTTATTTAAAGTTCATTTCAAGGTCATTTATAGTTAATTTCAAAACGTATTCGAGTTATCAATGTTATATTAAACCATCATGAATGGACACCATTTTAATTAAGAGTCATCACATGGTGTGTAACTAGAGTAATGTGATGGGTGCCACTAGTGGAGCAGGAACTGCTAACCCTTCCGGAGCACCTGAGTTCACCCACCAGTATTTAGTGGAGTTCGTGTTACTCGATCTTTAGTTTTATGTGTATGTTTTGTACATCATTGTTGTCCTTTTGTAATTTTACTTTTGGCAATTGTGTTGTCTGTTCTTCGTCGATTTACAGATTCTAATTACCCCTTTAGTATCTTCAAACTCTTCTTATCCTAAGAAAAGACTTAAAGAGTTCAAGTGAGTGAGTGATAGCTCGCTGTAACAACTGTCCGAGGGTAGACATGTAGTTCCGCTCGGACACATTATCCCAATTCCGAGTCAATTATGATCTACCACACTAAGCGTGCTAACCATTAAACCACTGATGCAGGTAAGACTGTTTGAGGACGACACTTTTTGTTATCTGCTCTACATCTAAATAGGCTACCACGATCTACCGCACTCAACGCGAGCACGTTAACCATTACAAAACTGATGTGTATAAGAAGGTTTCATGGAAGTTATTTGTAATCTGCTCTTAATCTAAAAACGCTAAAACTTTTTATAGGACTGATATAGAAATTTCTTACCCTCCGTCACAATAAGTGAAACATTTCCGACAAATGTTATTCTCGTCAGGATAGAAGTCTGTAGGACAGGTGCTAAGACAACTCTTCTTAGCCTTCCCTTCAGAATCTAATGCTCCAATCACAGTCACATGCTTACATTTGTGACATTTCTCTGGACCCTGTAACAAACCAGTAACAATAAGGATGATATATCTGTCCTTTGTACAAAAGGAACACGCTAACAGAAAATGGTTAGATCTGGAGGCGGTATTGAATGGCTAATACTAAAATATATCAATAATATTAAAACATATCTACAAAATTAAAACATATCTATAATATTAAAATATATCTATAATATTAAAATATATGTCTAACTTAAAATGTTAACTTTGAATTTCAAAAGTTATTTACAAAATAGTATGTTATGAAGATCAACTCTGCAGCTTTTACATTGTAACTTCTGTGTACTGAAACATTGTGTGTATAGAATCATGTACATGTCCTGGTAGATATGTTTCTACTTAAAACAAAAATTAGTCACTGACAAATTTTATCACATAATGTTGTATAGAGTACATCTCGACTGAGCAGGATTTGAACTCACAATGCTAGTGTTGCTAGGCACCAATTGCATATGTAGTTATAAATCCAACTACAATATGAACACAACCACGATGGCCATTTGATTGCAGAAGACATTTTTTTAACCAAAGTCACAGAATGCACTAGTGAATTAGCAGTTTATTTCTAACCCCTCAAGGGTGCCCAGGTGGCTCAATGAGTTAGGTCGTTGTAAGGCCCGGGTGGCTCAATGAGTTAGGTCATTGTAAGGCCCGGGTGGCTCAGTGAGTTAGGTCGTTGGATCTAACAACTCATACAAGCCTATCACCAATATGGCGTGGGTTTGCGCCCGGCTTTGTAAATAAAAACTAGAGGTACTGCTGGATGCAGGAGTCCCGCTTTGATACACAAATGGAATAACTTAACTGTCCGCTACGCTGGACTAATACCCCCCGCATCCCCATCATCTTAATTGAGCTGAAACATATTTGGAACACAACTTTTAGACTCATAATTCTGGCAACATCGGCAAATGTGGATCTAACAACATATAAACGTTCATAGACTGCCAGAAGAGTTGCAAGTCCAAAGAGGCATAACAGGGGTAAGCTCAATGGACAATAAAATCCTTTATACTGCAAAGTTCACACATCATGATCTTAAATTCCACAAAGTTTGGTGGAAATCAGACTAAAGACTTGGAAGTTGGTCCGGACAGACGGACAGATTCCTATATACCCTCCCCCCCCAAACTACGTTTGTGGAGGTATAAAAAAGGGTGCACTGGACTCGCAGCCGCAAGTGATAGTTTACCAGTTGCTTGCCCATGGTCGGTGGTTCTCTCCGGGTACTCCGGCTTCCTCCACCACTAAAACTGGTTGCCATGATATAGCTGAAATATTGTTGAAAGTGGCGTTAAACACCAAAAATAAAAAAAAAATCAAATCAAAATCAAATCTAACCCCTCAAACAACAGTATACTTACAAAGCCACTACAAGTTAACTCGCATTCCACGTCACAAAATCGGCAGAGATTACTGTTGTTACCGACTTCGTACATTCCCGGTATCATCGAACAATTGTTAATACATATATTACTACTGTTGTCAATTTTAAACTTCCGACATTCTAAACACTTGTCTGGACCTTTATTAAAACATCCTTCATCTGAACAACTAGTGTCGCACACTTCACCGTCTCGTTCTGAAAATAGCAAGTAAAATCAACTGAAATAATAAGTTATCTCCCTTTATTTGATACATTCACTTCACCGTCTCGTTCTGAAAATTGAAAAGTAAAATCAACTAAAATAATAAGTATCTCCCTTTATTTAACACCATTCATTGTCCTTTGCTTAATAGCTTGAATCAAAATGCAGGTTTGATTTTTCTTCGACAGAAAATATATTTGAAACTCAATTAATAGTCAAAAGCTAAAAACTGTGTCGGTGGTGTAATGTTTAGCATGCTCACTTCAAGTGCGGTAGCAACCCCGCGGGAACCCAAGGGAATAGAAATGGGACCGAGAGCTCCTTCGGCTTGAAGGGGCATCCGTCCGTTGTGCGGGATGTATAAATTCACAACCAACTCGTCCTTCGGATGAGATGTAAATAAAACCGAGGTCCCGTGTTGAGAGATTGCCACCCTTTTCGCACGTTAAAGAACCCAGTGTAACAATTCATGATGAGCATTATGCTCATGATGAGTGGTCCATAGGGGATCTGTTGCACTGGCTAAATTCTCCGTCCCTACCCATCACCTTTCTTTGTTTTGAGTCCAGTGGCATTTAAATTTGTTTTGCCCATTGGCCTATCCGTCCCCCGTTTTCAACCTACATATTGATTTATTGTAAACATGTTCTCGTCCTGAATATAGCTGAAAAATTGCTCGCTGGACGTTAAACATCAATCAATCAATCAATCAATCATTCAAGTGCGGTAGGGACCCAGGTGGCTCAATGAGTTAGGTCGCTGGATCTAACAACTCATACAAGCCTATCACCAATATGGCGTGGGTTTGCGTCCGGCTTTGTAAATTACAAAAAAAGGTGCACTCGACTCGCAGCTGCAAGTGATAAAGTTTACCAATTGCTTGCCCATGATCGGTGGTTCTCTCCGGGTACTCCGGCTTCCTCCACCACTAAAACTGGTCGCCATGAAATAGCTGAAATATTGTTGAAAGTGGTGTTAAAACACCAAAAATCAATCAATCAATCAATCAAGTACGGTATATCGTGAGTTTGAGTCCCGGTACTATAAAACTGGTATCGGCTGCTTCTCCACTAAGGAGTAACAGCAAAGATTGGTTGGCTCAGAATCAGAATAATGTGTCCGAGTTGAGAGAGATTTCTACATGCAGACTGTTGCTTCAGTGAGTTAGCATGTAACAGTGTGTTCTTTCCACCAGAGTATACTTTCCAGAGGACAAATTACACTAATGTATAATTTCCAGAGAATTTATTGCACTAGGTTATTTTTTCCATGCTAACCCTAACCCTAAACGTAACCCTAACCGGAAATTCTACATGCCGGAATAAAAGTACGCTTAAAAATCCAACTAAGCGCATTGGTCTTGTACAAAGCGGACTTCATCATTATCATCAATGTAGCTTGTTCTTGTTATGATACAGCTGAAATATTCCTCATTTGGTGTTAAACAATAATTCTCCCATTATGACGTCATTTGAACCCCGCTGAACCAGTGGTGGAAAAATCTGTAATCGTCTAGAGGATTAAAATGTCTCGTGCCTTTCCCCGCATTTGACTCGTTTGACTCGCTTGACGGCTTTTGAAATAAAGTTCGTGTTAAATAATGGGAGAAACAAATTCTCCTTCAGTTGCCCAGAAGGGTTATGATATTTCTCCACTCTCGAGAGTTAAATTAAAAATTTTAACCACTCGCCTGATGCTTGTGGTTAAAATTTTTAAATTAACTCTCTGCAGTGGAGAAATATCGTAACCCACGGGCAACTGAAGGAGAATCTATATTTACTCACTCACTCACTCAAATAAGTTTCCATGACTACAAAAATACATTATTTACATAGAAATAAAAAATAAATTTAAAAGAAGTTTCCATGACTACAAAAATATATTCTTCACAAAGGTACAAAAAATAGATTTAAAGAAGTTTCCATGACTATAAAAATATATTATTAACAAAGGTACAAAAAAATAAATTAAAAAATACTTACTACAAGCGGTTTCATTTTTGTTTTTAACCAGACGAACCTTTTGGTCATTTTTACGAAGAAAGAATCGTCTCCAATTTATATTCGAAACATAACATAAATGTTGATTTAAACCGATGGTAACTTTTCCATTCTTAATTTGTTTTAAAGAAATTAGGTCAATGCTTCTTAAAGGTGTAAAGAGAATATTCAATGCACTACTGCTCCTGAAAAAGACAAAGAAAAATTCTGTTAAATTGAAAATTATGAACATTCCAATACAAATATTACAATTACCATAAATTATTGTGTACAACATGCACTCCTGTCATGGTAAAGGTTAGTGTTAGGGTTGTTGTGTTTGACGCCACTTACAATATTTCAGTTATATTGTGGCGGTCAGTTTTATTGGTGAAGGAAACTGGAGTACCCGACGGAGACCACGGACCTACCGCAAGTACTGGCAAACTCTATCACATAATGTTGTATCGAGTACACCTCATCGAACTCACAACGTTAGTGGTGATAGGCACTGATTGCATAGGTAGTTGTAAATCCAACTACCATACGATCATGACCATGACGCCCCCTTGTCAGGGTCATTTAAATAACTGACTGTATTACAAGTTTTCTAACAATCCTTATTACTTGTGTATAACCCTTACTCTGGTTGGTAGGAGAATCGATCGAGACATCCATAGCAACCATGAACTGAAATTTTGACTTAAGGTCCAATCAAAATTGTTATAAGAGATGTGTATGTGCACTTTATTGGGATATAATTACATTATATATTCATTTCATTTTCGAAATTGAAACTTCATCAGTCAATGAAGCACACAACCATTCAACCATGCCAACTTCTGGGAACTATTTTCGAACAATATGAAAACTAATAACTACACACAATCACAACAGTTGAAAATGTGGATTATTAAAACAAATAATAATTATTTCAACTGTATTTAATCATGTAAAAATGTAATAATACAAAAGGTTAAAGGTTACATTATTTGGAATTCCGTAATTACTCTTTTCGTCTCGTCAACTTTAATAATTAAACATTACAGGCTTGTGTTACTATGGTAACCAATATCAACTTACTGATCAAGATCTCGTCCATGAATGACTTCTAAATTTGACAAAAAAGACAAATTCCTAAAATTAGACTCATTTGATTGGATGCTAATAAAACCTGTGACTTCTCTAACACTTTTAAATATTTGTAAGTCTTCCACTTTTATTCCTGGAATATTAAACTGGGTGTCTCTGTAAATAAAAAAAATACATTCAAATCTGTATTAAGGTGGTACCATACACTTGAACTTCAGGTAAAATTTGATCTGCTCATTTGATTTTCTTATTTTTTTTGGCAGTGTGTTTGAATATATCCACTGTAATAAATATTAAAATTTTAACAAATTCCAACCAATATACTCAGAGCTATAAATTCACTAGCCACATAGCAGCTTTACATTCTGTGGTTTTGATCACCGAGATGCTTGAAATCTGCATACAAACATCATATGATCAAAACGTTCAAGTGATTTTAAAGAGTTATCTCCCTGTAGTGTATGGTACCACCTTAAGAAGTCACCTTTGGGACAAAGAAAAAGCTACCTTATAAGACGGGAGGGCAGAGTTGACTGTATATTGAAATATAGTCAAACATCATTGCGCTGAAATTGAAATGACTGAGGATTTTTACTTTAACTATCAGAGTACAGTATTCTTCTTCTTATAAGGCCACTTTCATCATAGGCCACCTCTATTATAACAGGGCATTCCACAGCAGCCGGGCATCAGGCAAATTGCCTCTCTAATTGCATTTTTCCCCAGCTACTTTGTTTTCAAAAATGAAAATGTCAAAGTGAAAGTAAAATATGGCTTTATATTTCATACTGGTTTTGCATGACCCCCCCTCACCTCTACTTTAGAATGATCACCTCCTACTTGAAAACGAGTGGAATTCCCTGTATAAGGGCAGATTTCAGATTCATCACGATAGTAAAATAATACTTAATTGTCTGTCTCAATAGAGGAAACCCCTCGTGAGGCATGGATTTGTTCCCTCATGAGGCATGGATTTGTTCCCTCGTGAGGCATGGATTTGTTCCCTCGTGAGGCATGGATTTGTTCCCTCGTGTAGCAAGGATTTACTTGATACAAGTTTATTTGATGAAGCTTGTAAATGACTCGCGGAGGTCCAGTGGATTTTTTTCCAGTTTCTCCACCAATTAAACTATAAACTACCATGATACAATAGAAACATTACCGAAAGTGGTGTTAAACACAAAAAAAATCAAATCAAATTTAATCTGGCGATTGAGTAAGTGACTGTAGCTTTAACACAGCAATTATTTCATTTAGATCATGGTGAGAACAAATTAATTTTTAATGAGATGCGGGAAATATTTGTTCTGTACTAAAGCAATGTTACAAACTAAGATGGATTTCTTTTTTTGATTTGTTAACTTAGTGAAACAACAGACCAAAGGTAGACATGTCGCTCCACTCAGAACACATATTCCTGATTCTGAGTAAATCAATATTTCTCTAACTCCTGAAGGCTCTATGCTTAGAAGCAGCAAGTACAAATTTTAAAGTCATAGGTCTGACCTGAGTGACCGAGGATCAAACCCACGATCTACCATACTTGAGGCATTCACGCTAACCATTAAACCTCCGTGGTGGTTCAAATCTAATCTAATCTTACCCTTGAAATGAGGCTTCAAATATTTTCAGGTTACCATTTATTATTGTACAATTTTCAAAATCTTTAATGTTGTTTGCCGTGATATATTCTCCATTGGAATGTCCGTCACAAGCTGAAAATAGTAAAATATTAATTAGTTGAACAAATTTACTAAATCAAATTTTCTTCTATATATATATAGTAAATTATCAATTAGTTGAACAAATTTAATAAATAAAATTAGTTAATAGAATTTTCTTCGATATGTAATAGATATGTAATAGATATGTAATATTGTGGTAAAGTTTCCTTTTATAGAATGGTCGTGTTGGTCGTGATCATGTGGTAAATTAGAATAACAACTAACTATGTAATCAGTGCCTATCATCACTGATGTTGTGAGTTCGAATCCCACTCATGGCAAAGTGTACTAGATCAAACTTTATGTGATTCAGTTTGTCAGTGACTTGCGACTTGGGTCGGTGGTTTTCACTGGCTTCCTCCAACAATAAAACTGACCATCACGATATACAGTGCTCCCTCGTTATACCGCCACCTTTTGGACCAGAGAAATTTTTGGCGGTAAGCGAGGGTGGCGGTACAACAAGGGAACACAGTTATGCATGGACACGTGAACTAGCAATGAATCTTCTGAATGGAAAAGATGATGGATATGAAGGAATGTTAAACCTGTGTACATATACATGTATGCAAATGTTTTATTTGACAATACAGTCAAACTTGTCTGTAGCGACCATTGAAGGGAATTCTGAAAAAGGTCGGAATAAGACAGGGAGAGGTTATGATATTTACTCCCAAAATCTCGAGAGGAAACCACCTAGTTCGGGTATATAATCTGCATCAACTTCTAACCCATTCATGTCGAGGACAAATGCATGAATAGAGCTTAAATTCTGGTAAGAAAAGCGTATAATGAAATAAAAAAAATGTGTTCAATTATCGTTAAATAATTTCGTATTGTGTGGGTGAACTGTAGACGAATGTTGACAGAAGTATATGCTGGGAACCAGTACTTCATAATTCAATAATTTTTAAAAACACCATTTTAATTTATAAAAGTGAAAGATTAAAATGGGTTTTTCTAAAGTAAGCAATTTTAAATATTTGATATAAATAAGAAATAAACCAAAAAAAAACAAACAAACAACAACAATACATAATCACGTGTACAACTTTCACAGTTTCTGAATAAAATCCGACAAGGAGACATGTCCGTTTTCTCTTTGGTGTTGACATATTTACAACTAAAATTTTGACTGAACTGTTTAATTAATTACAATATCTGTCCAGGTAAACTCTAATCACCAGATTTACATCGTAGGACAAAGTGACAAAATAAATACCTAAAAACCAAGTACCGTGACAAGTGTATTGATTAAGTTCGGATAACAATCAATTATGAATCTATATAAAAGTAATCAAACAATTTGGCATAATTAATGAGGGAAAATATATTAATTTTGACACATTTGTGCTGAAAATTGTTTGGTGGATGGCAATATGCGAGGTTGGCATTATAACGAGGGAATAATAACGTATATAAAACGGGACTTCAGAAAATCGTGGCGATAAGCGAGTTTGGCGTTATAGCGAGGGGCGATAAAACGAGGGAGCACTGTATAACTGAAATATCGTTGAAAGTGGCATAAAAAAACACCATACCTTCCCTTGTTTTTATAGATTTTGGCAAATCTATTAAAAAAAAGAAATTAAAGCATTTTGTCTAAATATATAAAATTTAAATAATATAAGATTTAAGTGAAATATTGCTAAAGCCACTTTTAATACACAAAAAAATCAAACATACAGTTTTACATTCAAACAAAAGTATCAATGACATTCATTGACGATTCCAAAACTAGTAATATTAACATTAAAACTTACTTTTTGGACATGGCCCATTACATTCTAAACAAGTACCGTTGACACTGTGCATGCCTGGTCGACAAGTCTTCACACACACATTTTGTTCTCGATCCTTTAGTAAATGACCTACAAAATAATTGATAGGAAAAAAATTGATTTTATCCTGCAATCAGTACATTTGCTGTACAAATATGCTTATACGAATAAATTTTTGCTTTATTCGTACTAGACGAATAAACTTTTCGTACTAGATGAATAAACTTTTCAGCCTACGAATAAACTTTCCTGGTACCCTGTAGCTATGTACAGCGGAGGGTGCAGACAAGTATGAAACTGGTACTAATGTAACGCGGACCACGAAGAAGACACCCTTGACAACATTTATGAAAGGCGAGGAATGACGCTTGTTTCTGTCGTTTTTGTTTAAATCTGACAAGTTTTTCGACTTTTTTGACATTGCAGGATAAACACAAAATACATACATTGTCGTTAAATATAAAATTAATTTGTACTCGCTGAGAAACAGGCCTGAAAAGCTCACCAAAGGCTCGCTATTCTGCCTGTTTCTAAAGCTCGTACAAATAAATTTTATGACAATGTACGTATATTGTATATATATTTTTTTCTGTATCAGTCACAGGTAACAAATACTTTGGATATTGGTCATATAAATTATCTCCCTTTGAAAATGAAGTATACATGTTGCGAAATAACGTCCAGTGTTTATATTCTATGCTGAAAATTTTCATCTGACGTTGACATTTATATGCCAAAGTAATTGACAATATTTCACAGCATTTTATTTTTTGGACCATTTCTTAAGCCGAAATAGATAGATTTTGTGTTTTCCATTAGAATAAAAATAACTTTATTGTATTTGAAGAGTTGCCACCATCAATTGTGATTTGACTCTCTCAAATATCTGTTTTACTGGCTCCGCTACATGTTGCCATGTAAAGCTGCTTTTTTTATCGTCAAATTCCCAATTGACGCCAGCAACTATTCAAATACAATAGAATTATTTTTAAATTTCAGAAGAACTGAATACTGTTAGCTTAGTTTTTACTTAGTTAAATCAGAGTTATTTCCCTTTGCACAGAAAGTTTCCAATTAATTTTTGCCTTCTCTTTTTTGAATTCAATATTACTTGGAGAGCATTTGTTACTTGAAAACCTTCTCTTGTCATAAGCATAGCTGATATGCTCCTCTTTATGCTAAAACAACAATTAATCAACAATATCTGGAGAAACAAAAGTAGATATATAATTTAGTCTGCACAAATAACCTTCATTAGGCCATACAAAGTTAATTTCTTGGTTCTCAGGCCCGCCCGCATGTGGAAATTCGTCGCCGCATTGCCGATTTTTTTGCAAAAATAGTAAAAAAAATAAATTTAAATGCGGTAGCGCTGTCCGTACGGAAAAAACAACCGCATCCGTTTTTCTCTTATATCGCGTGGTCGGTGAAACGCTTTAAAACGCATCATGCTTAAATGAGATTTAAAGCATCGTTATGACAATGTATAAATAAAAAACGTGTTTCCGTTTGACATTTAGACAAAATGTCAATCGTTTCTGTGCAAATTCGGCACAAATGTTTGCCAGTTTTACCAGGAAACATAATAGGGGGCTTCTCCGAAGCTTGTACCTTATTGGAATTGTTTACGGAGATAAAAATGGTAAGTTGGGACCAGCGGATTGGACGTTTCCATAAAAATTAACCACTTGTGATGTTTCTGCCACCATCGGAAGAAATAAAATTGAAATTTTCAATAAAGTAATGAAAAGATTTATACATTGCCATATTTTTCACAAAAAAAAAGAAGAAAAAATGCCTGCCTCATCACTTTTTACAGCAGTAAAAGGATAAAAAAAAATGCTGCCCTCCCTCATCAATTTTGACAAAAAAGGGCCTGAGAACCAAGTAATTAACTTTGCATGGCCTTAGGTCTTATGGTCATTCAACTTTTGAGTATCAGTAATTTTTCTTGTACTCTAAAAAACCGGCATGTCAGAATACTGTATCCAATATTTACAGTGCTCTCATTGGAAGATTTTGAAGGGCCCGGGTGGCTCAATGAGTTAGGTAGTTGGATTACCTAACAACTCGTACAACCCTATCACCAATACGTCGTGGGTTCGCACCCGGCTTTGTAAATTACAAAAAGGGTACACTTGACTCGCAGCTGCAAGTGATAAAGTTTACCAGTTGCTTGCCCATGGTCGATGGTTCTCTCCGGGTACTCCGGCTTCTTCCACCACTAAAACTGGTCTCCATGATAGAGTTGAAATATTGCTGAAAGTGGAGTTAATCACCAAAAATCAAATCAAAATCAAATTGGAAGATTTTGGAGTAGGAGATGGAAACCTAAAGAGCTTAAACAGACAGAATATCCAGAATCAGTTATGGCTGCCTACATGAGGGAAATTAATGCATTGTCTAGGTACTGTAAATTTTAATAAAACATATATGTCGATCCTATGGTACCACAGGTTCTATTGTCCCATGTATCTATTTACTATTTCAATCAATTTCACCGCCATATTTTTAGCGTAACTACCATGGTACAATAGGACCCTGATATATCTTATAAACCATGTCAGTGTCAAATTTATAAAATGTTCACTTTCAGTTTTTATTTTTACCTGGGCAATCTTTTTTACACAAGGCACCATAGGCAAACTTTCCGCTTGGATTTTCTTCCATTGTTAGCGTGAATGGATTGTATTTCTGATGAGGTGGACATCTGCTGACGCATTCACCATCATTGAAATAATGCTTACATGCCTGAAAAAAAGAAAAAAAAACTTGCTTATATAAAGATCAGAGAAAACCAAAGAAGCAATTGGGTTCCACTGTACCAATAATTAATTTTACGCATTCGCCATCATTGAAAGCATGATTACTCAACTGAATAATAAAAACTAGAGGCTCTGGAGAGCCTGTCATCGCTCACCTGGTAATAATTGGCAGGGTAAATCCTTAGGAACGTGAAGTCTAACAAAGATTCATATTTTCTTGCGACTTAAGACACAATTTGCTTACTATTGAATGTGTGCTCCATAAATTCTGAAAACCTAAAGTCAAAATTAAAATCTCCCATGGTAAGTATATTAGACTGCTTAAGTTTTAATTCTTGAAGAAGGTTATCAACAAGCATATTTTTCAAGTCTTTCTGTTTGCAGATAGGAGCAGCATAGAACAAATCAAGTCAACTGGCTTGGTACTTTCTGAGAAGAAGAACTCAGTACAAATTCCCATTGGGTCTTGTAGGCTTCTATGTTAAACTTTGTTCGTCTATGGCGGCCATCTTGAATTTCCAATCGGAACCAAATTTACAAATTAGGTAGAGGACCATCCATAGATCATTCACACCAGAAAACAAATTCAATTGAATCAGTAGTTTCTGACCAGAAGATTTTTAAAGATTGACGAATCAGAAAACATTATCTACCCTTGGCAGCCATGTTT
>MJUT01064003.1:1008190-1032802 GCA_002080005.1 Gigantidas platifrons
TCCCGGGAAAGGCTCAGTGAACCTCGCCTATATCCTGGGAAAGGCTCCGTGAACCTCGCCTATATCCCATGTTTTAAACCTAATACATATAAACTTTATATTTTTAAGACAACACACTTAAAGATAATAATAAAAATACAAAGTTAGTCTAAGTACAAATGTAATCTCTCCCGACAATAAAGGGATATTTTTCTAGAGACCCATAACGCAATTTTGCAAAAGGTTAATCTTACTAAATCATATAAAAACAGATAACAATATCAATTTATCTATCTGATATCTGTCAGGGACAGATAACTATAACAACAACAATTAGAAGACAGAAATTCTCCATATTACATTTTTATCAAATTACAGGTCAAAATTTAGTTACATATCTTTCTGCACTTAGTAACCAGATACAAAAAAACAAAGTTTATGGAATTTTTTTCGGCAGAAAACTATACAAAAATCTAAATAGAAAGAGAAACTTTATCTTTCTTAAGAACAGGTGAAAAGTAGCTTATCATGAAAAATAGTTAAAAAAAAATATCAGTTTTGATGAAAATCTGAAATGATGTTTGTATCCAGTCTATATATTTATATCTGATAAGATAAGAACTTAAAACAGTGCATAGAGATGGGCAAAGAGCAAAAATCAAAGGCTTGGCTCCAGAAGATAACCCGGTTTCTTCTCAAGTTTTAATAACTTACAAAGTAATTTTTTTAAATTGCATCTTTTCACAGCAGTTGTGGAAAACAGATCATTCCTAGATTATTTCTTAGGAGCGTTTTTTAACATCATTAAGACAAGATAGATCACGAGATATTTCAAAGAAATGGATTCAATCGTAAATAGGAACCAATGGGGGGTTTGAAAACTTCAGCAATTTACTCTCCTCATTCAATCAAGAGTTCAGTTGACCTTGAGGAAGATGTTAGATCTGAATCAAGTCAGAGGCGTTGATTCTTAAAAAACATATATTATAATGTGTACCATGACCTTGATACCTTTATATATATTGTATATATACCTCTGTTGGAATTAGATTTTTGAGCTGACAATTTTCTCCATTTAATAAATAATGTATATACTTTGAACCTGTATACAAAGGGTAACTACTCATAAAGGGAACATTTTCAGGTTACCTCCAGTGCCCTTTATATGACTGATTAATTGATTTTTTGGTGTTTTAACGCCACTTTCAACAATATTTCAGCTATATCATGGCGACCAGTTTTAGTGGTGGAAGAAGCTGGAGTACCAGGAGAGAACCACTGACCATGGGCAAGCAACTGGTAAACTTTATCACTTGCGGCTGTGAGTCGAGTGTACCCTTTTTTGTAATTTACAAAGCCGGGCACGAACCCACGCCGTATTTGTGATATGCTTATATGGGTTGCTAGGTAATCCAACTACCTAACTGACTGAGCCACATGGACCCCTGCCCTTTATATACAGGTATTTATATAAAAATATCCATACCTCTGTTTGAATTAGATTTTTCAGCTGACAATTTTGAATCTGAATTAATAATAAAGGGTATCTGATCATAAAAGACACATTTTCAGGTTCTCTCCAGTGTCCTTTATATACAGGTTTATATATATACATCGTGTATAGAAAACCCATCATTCAACTCAGAAAAGTTAATTCTACAAATACTAGTACATAGGGTTAGAGTTATGGTGTTAAACACCATTTTTAACAATATTTCAGTTATATCGTGGCGGTCAGTTTTATTGGTGGAGGAAACCGGAGGACCCGGATAAAACCTCCTACCTGCCGTAAGTTACTTATAAACTTTATCATGTAATGTTGTATCGAGTATATCTCACTTGAACTGGTTTCAAACTCACCACTTTAGTAGTGATAGGCACTTGATTGCATAGGTAGTTGTAAATCCAGCTACCATACGATCACGACCACGATGGGCCCTGCTATTGAATGTTACGAAAGATGACATTTTTTTAATAAAATATTAATCTTAATTATTTTAGTATCTCCACAAAACATGAATATTTAATACCTTAAATTTTTATTTCAAGTTTTTTTTTAATTTTCCATGACCTTCCAAAACCAACCTTATGATGTCAGGTAATCATTTTGGATGTTCTAAATCATGACCAACACATACAATTTATTAGAATTCATTTTTTTTTATAAATATTTTATTTTTTGCAGCTAATTACGCATATTTACTTTTTAAGTAAATAAATTAAGATAAATCGTTGGTTGTATCAAAAACATCCAAAGGGGAAAAAAAATAATAATTCAACGTTAATTTATCCCCAAATTTGTCTATCCCCTGTAATTTAAGAAAGTAAAATAGTGCCAAGACAGGGGAAAATAATCAAGAATCTTCACAAATATCCTACAAGTGCCCCCTATAATAGTACAAGGAGGTCGGGGAGGCTTCTGTTTGTGGTTTGTGTTTCTTTATCTTATCAGCCCTTAACATTCCACACTGCACAACTTTCAATCAATTTAATTTTTTTTTTAACTTGAACTCAAAAATATCAGATAAAATTTTTAACAATTTTTCATTGGTTACCCCAATTTTTCATTATTACAAGTAAAGGGATCCCTTCAATTTTCATTGTATTGCACCTACATTTTATGTCTGTCAGGGATTAATCCTTAATATCTTACATTTATAGAAATAAATACATAAAAAATTTAATGGTATTTGTCTTTTTCATGTAAACATGTAAACAATGCATTAAATTTTACTTATATTTGTAAATAACTACTGCATGTTCCCTTTGAAATTCAAATATAATTGCAAAATAGTTTTTGTTACACGAAAACAAATTGATTTTTTCCATGTTTTTGGTTTTTTGAAGGAAGTTTGGAAGACAAATGCAAAACTTTGAAATTAATTCTCGAAAAATTTAGTTATTTTAAGTTTAAGATATTTATCTTAATTAAACAAGTTTTGCATTTAAATTGTAGGCATAAAAAAAATGGTGTTGGTTTTGTGCATCACTTTGAAAATAGTTTTTACACTTGAAAAGAGTTTTTCTGTCAAATAATTGGCACCAGAATTTTTGAATGAAAAATAAATAGATAAATATTTTTCACAAATGTAGAGCTTTGCCATAAACTTAATACCAATTTATATATAATAGAAAATAAGTAGAAATAAATTTAATAAATGTTTCTTTTAATAGGGCTAGGGGTAGGACATAACTTGTTCTGCATTACTACACTCAGGTTGTCGATTTTTTGGGGTTTTTTTTTGGTTTTAACGCCACTGACTTTCAGCAATATTTCAGCTATATCATGGCGACCAGTTTTAGTGGTGGAAGAAGCTGGAGTACCCGGAGAGAACCACCGACCATGGGAAAGCAACTGGTAAATTTATCACTTGCGGCTGCGAGTCGAGTGCACCCTTTTTTGTAATTTACAAAGCCACATGTCGAGAAAGAAAAAAAACATTCCCTTTACTGCGGGACTACAAATATATGTCTTTTCAAAATTTTAACTGGACTGCTTTGTCGTCTGCCCGAAAAAAGACTGATTAATGTAGGCCTTCTTATGGAGAGGGACCAGTAAGTTGTAAAAACTTGTTCCCAGTCCAAATGTATATATATATTGACAATACAATCATTATAAAGTAAATTAAGCCTGCTTTATTCATCATGAGAGATACCTGTCATGATGTTGACCAATGGCTGGAAAGGTGATAGTGATTTACAGGATACCCAGAATGCTTTGCAAGAAGATTGTAAGTGAGGTGTAATAGATACAAGTTTATGTGATAAAGTTTGTCAGTGACCTGTGACAGGTCAGTCAAGCTTGTGATAAAGTTTGTCAGTGACCTGTGACAGGTCAGTCAAGCTTTCTTTGGTTTCCTCTGCTACTAACACAAGAAAACTGTATTGCTACAACATAACGGACATAGTGTTGAAAGTAGAACTAAACACCTTGACCAGGGACTGTAGTGGTCAGTTGGCTACCTAAAATAGCAATTCTTGGGGCCAACAATAGACTTTGCACAGGAAATATTCAAAATTTGATCCAGCAGGATTACTGTATGAAAATTTTCAGGGGCCTATGCCAAATTTTAGTGAACTTGGACTACTGAATCCGTGTTAAGATTAATCCATGTGGATCCAATCAAACCCTCAAAAGGTTATGGATATGGTGTTTAAATCCACTTTCAGCAATATTTCAGCTATATTGCAGCGGCCCTCAAAAGGGTAATTTGACTGAATAGCTAAACACACTACCGGAACAATGTGTAAGTTTTGGTTTGTTGTCAAGGGGACCACCAAGACTAATTGTTCATATCAAATTACGAGCTAGCGACTGGAAAACCTATGACATCATAATATGAGTTTTACATTACCAATAAAAGATATTTTAATCATCAATTCGGCCTTGTTAAAACGATTTTGTCTTCGATTTAGTCTTCAAAGAGGAATTCAAATGGTTTTTTAGGGCTTTTTTAAACTACTATAACTATAAAAGAAATTTGAAGAGGCTTGTTGACTATATCAAAAGGATTTGTTGATTTTTATCAAATTTGATTGTACACCTTATAATATGTGTGGAAAGATAACAACATTCATTACAGTATAATTAAATAATTCAAGGTATTGGCTTACATCACTGCACACTGGATAAGATGTCCTGTGTCAAGGTGAACACAAATAAGAAACATTTCACCAATTTAAATAATTTATGGTAAACACCATATTCAGGAACGATCTTGGTAAGAAATAAAATAACTAAAATGTATGAAAAACAGCTGAAACCATCTACACCCCCTTTCAAAATGGTCATTTTGAACTTGTTTTGACGTGTCCAGCTACTTTCGGAAAATAGCTGAAATCAGTTAAAAAACTGAAAAGAATCATCCCTCGGTGCATGTTTCTTAAAGTTGTCCATATATAAAATCTATTGTGAGATCTGTCTAAACTGAACCTTCATGGGACTAATTTTTGTGTTCAGAATAGACAGGTGTTCAGTCCATACAGGTTAAATTAACAAAGATTTTCTACATTGGGACTTAAATAATTTATTGTAAACACCATATTTTCCACAAAGTTGTCCGTACATATGAAATCTGTCTAAACCAAACCTACATTTGTGTTCGTCGTAGACAGGTGTTCAGTCTATACAGGTTAAATAAACAAAGATTTGCTACATTGGGACTTGATTCAAAGTTTAGTTAGTTGGCGTTAAACACCAATCAATCAATCAATCAAAGTTTAGTCTTATAAAGCTTTCTGGTTTATTTAGGGTTTGGTATTTAGACACGCTTCACCATACATAGATTTATAAATAGTGACAGAGTGATTTACGTTTAATATGAAGTGATCAAACTTTTTAGTGATATCACGGCATGAGCATAAGACCAATGCACACTATGATCAGATGGTTGAGTTAATAACCTACAACAATAACATGAACCATACCTGTGGTTAACCTTAGACTTTTAAACAAGTACAGACAGTGTAATCTAGATATACTACTACCCCTCTTTAATCATCACACAAGAGTATTACAATAATATTTCAAAGTTCATATTTCCAAAAAATTATGTAGTTTATTTGTAAATAAAAATTTGATCTCAAAATATTGACACTCTAGCATATCACCAAAACATAAGTTAGTTCATAAGGTGGTAAGATAACCAGGATGTTGCTTTTTTTTTTGTATGAAAAGTCTAAAGATACTCAATGTGTAATCAGAAGTCATAAATCAAAGGACAAACAATACAATGGTCAAAAGTAAAAGTACAAAAAGATCAGCAATAATCTTACAAAACATTACACAGAAAACTAAAGATCGAACCACACGAATATAACTAAAACCTGGGGTGAACTCAGGTGCTCCGGAAGGGTAGGCGGTTCCTGCTCCACGGTATCATTATGCAAAATAATAAATTAACAAAGAATTAAGTTTTTTGATGTTTTTATGCAGGCCTCAAAGTAGCATTTTTGACCCAGGTGCCAATTGGCTCCTAGCAGAAAAAAATTAGGAGCCAATAAAAAAATGTATGAGCCAACAAGACGTTCAACCGACGAAGCAGGTTTATCCATTAGGCTAGCACAGTGGTTACTACGGCCAGGGGTATGGGGTAAATGGTGCCAAAAGCTGCATTCTGGCAATGTCCAGAGACCTAATTTGACATCTTGGAAATATTGTTTTATGAAGGTGCATTTTCAAAATTTTCCACACAAAAACAAATGTAAGAAAAATTTTTAACAGAGCTCAAAGCAAAAGTAAACAGTTCCATAGCCAGGGTGAAAAATGTAGACAATCACTGATTATGATGCCTAGCAGCCAGATATCACTCTGGTTTTATTGAATTTGTATTGCTCCAGCTTCAGTTTTAAATATGATTTAACTATGTCTTTATTTTGTCTTGTAGTATAAGATCTTGTGCTGTATTGGACACTTTGATATTCTTATAGTATTTCACTCTAAACCAATGTACATCTTTAGGAAAATAAAATAATTAGTTCAAATGTATTTTTATAATTATTTAATTAATTATCATCATCATTATCACCCGAGTCACAGCAATCTGATGGATAGTGTGTGTAGTCCCCCATATTACTATCAGTACTAAACCAATCATCTATTCAATTGAGTCACTTGAATCAAATTCCTCAACACTGGAGCCTTCACTACTAAACTGATCAGGGTCTCAACTGTGCTGGTGTTCAAAGCTGATCGGACATCACATTTTATCGTATTTTGTACAGAAAATTGTCCGCTCACACCTGGGACTATTATACTGATATAATAGTCCCAGCTCACACTGTGCACTAGATACAGCAAAACTTCCAGAAATGTGGTTCCGTTCCATCAGGTTTTAATATTACGACAATCATTTGCACGTTTGAATCGATGTATCATTCAATTGTTATGAAAATGATCACGATTTAAGACAAAATCGGATCTGTGTTTGAAATAATGTACTAAATTGACAGTGAATAATGAAATTTTATCCTTGACTTCATCATGGACACGACTTAGTTCAAACGGAGAAACTAAACGGCAGAGGAACCGCATTTCCGGAATTTTACGTTTTAAAACTTGGTTGCCAATTTGGCACCCTATGACAAAAGTTTGGTCGCAAAATGACATCTTTAGGCGCCATGGCGACCAAACTAGTCGCAAAATTGAGCCCTGTTATGCAATCTTTTATTTAAAAAATGTAGTGTGTAACTTCTTCAGTCATTAAATTTTAAAGATAATAGTATATAATTACTGTATATCGTATCAGTGTCTTTTGATTGGACAAGAGCACTGTCACCTGTTTGTTTTTGATCCNTATTTAAAAAATGTAGTGTGTAACTTCTTCAGTCATTAAATTTTAAAGATACTGTATATCGTATCAGTGTCTTTTGATTGGACAAGAGCACTGTCACCTGTTTGTTTTTGATCCATTCATAACTCAATGAACTTTTGCATGCCGAATCTACTTTTTGGTGTAACCAGTGTAAACAATATGGCAGCCGCCAAAGGGAAACTACGATAGTGTCCGATTGAAAGCAAGCCTGAAATCAGTTTAATAGTTAAAATAGGGAAAAGATTCACACTGAAGAGTTATAAGGATTAAACGGTTCTTTTCAGGAGTGCACTACATGTGTAAACAGTGCCAATGCACTCACAAACTTTACATGCATGAAATCCTGAAAAGAAGCGTTTAATCCTATAATGCATACTAGGACTGGGTTGCACAAACCTCAATTAATTTTAAGCGTCAATTAAAACTTAATTGACGCTTAAATTTACTTGAAATGTATATGAAATTAATTTACACTTACGGTTTAATTAAGACTTAAATTTAATTGAGGTTTGTGCAACCCAGTCCTGGTTTTTTACCTATATATGACCTAATATTTATACATATACATAATATGTATAAATAAATATTGGTCTCTTACCTAGCATTTAATTACCCTAATTGTGTGCATTTTCACAATATGAATCACAAATAGAATTAGCACAGATTTTTTGTAAAAATTATAATTATAGGAACACTAACTTCTAATTAGGCTTCTGCTACTTTATAATTACACATTTTCCTAGAAAAACCACCTCTTTACCATTATAATGATAGCGCCTCTTTAATCAATACAAAATACGTTTTTATCTAAAATTCTTCCAAGCTAGTAAATTAAGTCAAATGTATATCAGCAATGTTCAGATACAGGAATAAAACCAGTAAATTAATTCATCCCACACATGTTCTAAAGTCACTTATCAAAAGTCAAAATTCTACCTTCAATCTAAATTACTAGAATTGAAGGGAGACAAATCTCTCAATTAACCATAAATCCATCAGAAATTGACACAGTTATCTCAAAACTGTTGATAAGTTTTTAACCTACAATTAACTGTCATCAATAAACATTTAACCAGGTGATAAATATTTGACAGTTAAGTGTTGATAAACTAGGAATATCAGATATAAACAACAACTTAATCTAGGTTTGTTGAGAATTTTGACCTACTGAATAGGGTAATCAATTTTGAGGTATTGACCTCACAGTAAAAAAATTTCGAAAAACAGGAAAAAAATGCAATACAAAGGAGATCTTCCATTTCTAAAATTGCTTATGGAAATAAAAATTTTTAGTTATTGATATCATTACGCAAATTCTTGAAAAACCGGGGAAAAAAGAGAAAGAACGAGGCGAGATAAGTAGTGGAGGGAAGTAATTTGTAAAATTGTTCACGTCAGTTTAGTTTAAACATATTATATTTGTTCAAATGTGCAAAAAGTATAAGACACAAGTTAAACAAACTTATGAAGTCTTTTCCTATTATACAATATAAGTTACAACATTATTTGATAGAGCATGCATGCTTATGAATATGTATTACATTAATATGTGTAAATTGAATAAGAACAGAGAATGAAGAAAGGAATTAGAGAAAGAGAAAGAGGGGTTGGTGGTGACGGTGTGTGTGGTTGTTCATTTTGGTGAATTACTTAAACAAGTAACCTTTCAGACCTCTTTATATATTCAAACATGTGCATAACAAATTTCGCTCTGTTCATTTGAAAGAATAGGATTACCACTGGTTAAAAGTTTGAGGTCTATAGCACAGTCATAAGGTAGTCAGCTGAGATTGTGAAACAATGTATATATCTCATATTTCTGACTCTGAAATTGAGAATGATCGTAAGTATGACATCAAACACATGACGTCACTGATAAAAAACAATAACACCAGTTTTGAAGATCTTGACATATATTATAACCACTCTAACACACAAGGGTTCCCCCACCCTACTAGGTACTACCTAGGTACTACTAGGTAGCATGGCTTTATCAGACACCATGTCAAGATAATTTGTACTCTCAGTTTTAATACTTACCACATGTGTCTCATATTACATATTATCTATCTATTAGAAATTAATTACTTGTATCATATCTTTTCATTGTTTCATTTATACACAAGTATTTCTCAATTATTTTTTTATCATGTTTGACAGAGAGAACAAGTTGAAATATATTATCAGTGTATCATTTAATTATTACATATTGAACTTTAATTTTGCTATAGTATTTAGAGAAAATATATGAATTAATTACCAAGGGAAAGTATATCTCAACATAAAGAACACAGAAAAACATTATGACATTTATAATATCACAACAATTTTGGAACTTTTGGAGCACAGAACCNTGACAAGTATATTGGAATTAAAGTGGCAGTAGCTTATATAGGTCTCAGTTTAGGTGGTAATGATTTTCTACCTAAATTCTATGGAATCTCTTATGCAACAAAATTAAATATATTCTCAAAACATGAACAAATTTACAACAACCTTATACACATTATTACTGAAAACAATAAGATTCTTTCTGTAGACTTTAGCTCAAATGCTTACAAAGATTTCATGAAACATGTCTATTGTCCAAAATTTTTGAATCCATCTAGTTTAACATATCAAGAAGTCCATCAGATGTCAATTCAGATTCCAAACCCAAAGAAAAAAGAGGTGATATGGAATCCACAGCTATGGAGGCTCCGGAATTGGTAGTAGAACAACTTTCAAATAAGAAATGTGTGCATCACAAAATATGCCCGTCTATATAAATAGGGTTTTCCCCCTTCCCAATATACAGAACTAAAGTTACCGTGCGTAAACGACTCTGTTGTCAAAAATTATATTCATAGTAACAGTGACCTTGACCTTTGATCTAATGACCCCAAAATAAATACGGTTCTTCCCCTTCCACAGGGAAATCATGTGGCCAAGTTTGGTAATGATCCGATACACAGAACTAAAGTTATTGTGCGGAAACCAGTGTGGACGCCCGCCCGCCCACCGCCCGCTATACCCAATCACATAATACGGCCCGTCTCGAGACGGCGTATAAAAATGTGTCATGTTTGATACAATACTACCTCTCTGCTGGAAATCATTCCGCACAACTTCCAGATTTTTTAACAAATGGTAGCTTAACAAAAACAAAAACTGGTGAAATTGAATATGAAAATCGGCCCTTACTGCACCTTGTCCTTTAAATGTTTCTATATATAAGTGTTGTCTTTTCAGTATTAAACATTAGCCTTTTTCTGTCAAGATAATATCACATACATGTTCATACAAATCCAGGGAAATTAAAAAATAGTAAAAGTATAGTCTAAAATTTTTATAAAGATAATTTATAATAGGAATTTGGTACAATGAAAAACAACTGAATTTATTTAAATGTGATATCAGTATTTGTTATGCCCCCGCGACTATTGGTCGGGGGCATATTGTTTTACCAGTGTCCGTCCGTCCGTTCGTCACACTTAGTATGCATAGTTTGTCCGGCTAACTCCTCCTACAGTTTTTGAACTAGACCTTTTATATTTTGTAGACAGTTAGTACCAACACTGAAAGTGTGCATATTATATGGATTTTGATTTTCAACAATTCTTTTACAAAATTATGCATTTATGAACTTAGCCACTGACCTTTTGCCATTATAACCGTGGGGGCATTGTATGTGTCTTACATGCACAAACACCTTTTAAAGTCTATACATAAGTTTTCTACACCATACCCGATTACATCATATCCGATGAATAATATACCATTCCTTGAAATTAAGTTATATTGAAAATCCACTTTGGCTCTTCAAGANTCAAGAAAAAGTTCCTTTCACTTTGTAGTATTGTGAAAACTACTGAATGGAATGGACTAATTAAAATTGATAATTGAAGTTAAATATATAGGGATTATTTTGAGCCCAAATTTGATGGACTTAGTTGTATTTTAATACCTCTATGGAGGATTTGATGCATGACCTATAAATACTGAATTTCTTGGGGATGACCGAGCTATTTTTAGAGTAGGTGCTTTCCGTAGCATGGCATTTCACTGCAAGATTTTAAACATGCCCTGATATTTTGACAGAACGTAGAGGAATCATGTACATTTCAGAAAATATATGGTCTTGGAAAGGTTAAACTTAAGATAAAATGACCAGGTAAGCTCGAAAAAACACAAATTTAGTAGAAAACCTTAAAGAAATTAATTAGTGGTTTTACACCTTGTGGAGATAACATTTTCTCAGTTTTAGTGAAAAATGGCCCTTGTTTGTAAGAGTGTAACTAGCATCATAGCTCATCTTATCAAACTCCCTACATACTAGTTATCATGTCTGGTTCGACCTTCAAACTGCTGTCATTCTATATAAAATTGCATTTTTTTAAAATAGATTACAAGTTAAAAATATTTCTTTTTATTGAAGTGGATGTCCTTTTACACAAGCATGTTTTCAAAATCAATAAATTACATTTTCCATTTGATAGTCGCTTTTGTAGTCAGATTTTCAAAGAAATTTTTTTTTCCCCCCTCGTATGAAATATTTCCGGTATATAACGAATTCTATCAATAATGGACAAACAAGCTGCAAGTCGCAGACATACATGTGCAGCTGCTCAAATTAACGATGTACTAATCTATTAATGATAGCTAAGAAGAGTTTGAAGAGTTTGAAGACACCAAAGCCAAAGGGGAAATCAGAATCAGTAAATCAAGGAAGACGAACAGACAACACAATGGCCAAAAGAAAAAGGACAAAAAACGATCTACAAAATATACATATAAAACTAAAGATTGATTAACACAAACCCCACTAATAACCAGGGGTGAACTCAGGTGGTCCGGAAGGGTAAACACTTCCTGCTCCACTAGTGACACCTGTCGTGTTAATCTAGTTACAAACCCGGTGATCAGTCATGAATTAGAACTGGACCGGGAAGTGTTTACGACAAGTGGAAAATATCTGTGGTCATTAGTGACACAGATATTCCATAACGGTCAACCAAGTCATGGTGACGAGTGCAAAACATTCAAAGTGATGACTTCAACTTAAATAAGAGGAATCCTAAAGAACCCTCTAGTATTTTTTATTTAAAAATATATTAATATTTACAAAATAATATTTACAAACCTATAAACTCCCTGTTTTCTTTCTATATTTTTGAAACTTGAAACTTTTTATTTCTCAAAGACCCCAACTGGGGTACATGTGAATACAAACAATACAACAATAAAAACACAATACAGTGGCATGGAAACGACATATAAACAATACATATTATTGGTGGAGGGCAAAGTCATTATACAAAGTTACAAACTTATAGTTAGTTGATTGCTTTTATTAAGATTATTTTACAGAATTTAGCAATTTTAATACAATTATTTATATCATTATCGTTAATTCTAATATGACATCGTTAATTCTAATATGACGTCCTTCAAACGCTTTGAGTCCAAACCCGTGGTAAAATTAATATATACCTGCACCCATTGTAATTTATGACGTCATCGACAATTTATAACGATATTTTACCAATTTTTACATATTAGTATCGAAATAATTCATGGAAGCCATATGTATATATTGTTTTTACCACGGGTATGCCCTTTATGTCAGCTTTTTAACCCCTCGCTAACGCTCGGGGTTAAACTTCATGCCATAAAGGGGCCTACCCGTGGTAAAAACAATATATACATATGGCTTCCATGAATTATTTCTTAAGCAAATCATGATCTATTTGAACATTTGGTTTTTGTATATTAGGTAATAATTGTTTCCTCTCTCTTTCAGAATATTTGCACTCAAAAAGATAATGGAATTCATCACCTATATGTTTGAGATCACATAAATCACAAATACGATCATTTTAGATATTTTGACGGAGTTTGTTAATTAGAATGGTACCTATTACTGATTGTACTAAATTACTAAAATAGTCAAACCTGCATTAAGAGGTCACCTTTGGAACAAAGAAAAAAGTGTCCTTATAAGACAGGTGACCTCTTAAAAGAGGTTCAATTCATATGAAATTTTCTATGACAGGACAAGAAAAGGTGACCTTTAAATACAGGTGACTGCATGGGAAGGTTTGACTGTATTTGTATTGCTCCTTATATTAAAATAGGGTTAGGGTTATAGTGTTGAACACCACTGTAAACAATATTCAATTATATTGTGGAGGAAACCGGAGTACCTGACAAACTTTATCACATAGAGTTGTATGAGTACATCTTGACATGAGCAGGATTCTAACTCACAACTTTATTGGAGATTGGCACTGATTGCATAAGTAGTTGTAAATCCAACTACCATATGATCACGACCACAACATCCCTTTATATTAAGACACATATTTAATTTGCTATGGCTGTGATTCCACGAATTGTTCATGTTATATATATACAAGTATGTTTAATATTTTGTATTTTTTGTGGTTGGTAAAAAAAAATACGTTTCAACTAAACCCTAAAACCCTAATGTTTAGTCCCTACTTCCATGCGAACACGACCAGGACGGCCACCTGTGTTCAGTTTACACAGGTTAAATTCACAAAGATTTCTTACATTGGGACTATATCAAATTCACAAAGATAGTTTTCACTGTATTTTATTATTTCTGATGCCCACATGTTTCCGCATAAATTGAACGCATAAATTTAACGGCAATGAAATTCAACATAATTAAATTGACAACCCTATATACCTAAATTATACCTAAATACATTGTATCTACTTCAATAATTATACCAACACTCAATTAACAAGAGTGGGTTCACAATTGTTAAAATTGTATTATTAAAAAAAGAAATTACTGTCACTGTCCCCCCTTTTTTGTGTTCATTAAGTTAATAAGAGAGGTGATTGCTTGTTTTGTTGATATTGATGGAATTGTTGACTATTTCTATTCTTTGATAGGCATCCACATTAATGATTCAACTGACACTAAGCTACCACGCGACACTCAACTACCACGCCTTGGTTCACAATTGTTAATATTGTATAAATGTATAAACAAAAACAAAAATTATTGAACAGATTGCAATTAATTTATGACATCATTAAAATGAACAAACATATTTATTAATGATGTTTTAACTGATATTTGTTTTTCTCTGATTGTGACACAGGCGGAAGTCAATTTATATTGGAGGACAAGAACATCATTATATCATAATGTTATATACACATTGACAATGTGGTAATGTTAACACTTCATTACAAACAAGACCATAACAATGTCAGTCTTCAAAACACATTTATATAAATTATTTAAAATAAGTCAAAAAAGGGAAGGTCCACACAAACTTTACAGGAAATTAAATAATTTTATTTATTCACAACAAAATTTTGAAAGTGGTAATTCTGAAAAAGGGAAGGTCAAGATTTTTATATTGTACTAGACCAATATGCTTAGTTGGATTTTTACAGTGCTAGCTCACTGAAAGAACAGTCTGCTGATAGACATGTCACCGCTCACTGAAAGAACAGTCTGCTGATAGACATGTCACCGCTCACTGAAAGAACAGTCTGCTGATAGACATGTCATCGCTCACTGAAAGAACAGTCTGCTGATAGACATGTCACCGCTCACTGAAAGAACAGTCTGCTGATAGACATGTCACCGCTCACTGAAAGAACAGTCTGCTGATAGACATGTCACCCCACTAGAAGACAGTATCCAGATTCAGAGACAACCAGTCTTGTTGCTCTTTCTCCTTAATGCTGGGTGCTTAGCGGAGAAGCAACAAATATCAATTTCATATTGTTTGATTTGACCCGATCGAGGATCGAACCCACGATATACTGCACGCGAGGCAAGCACACTACCCATTACGCCACCACTGTGGTCGGACCAGTTTAATAGTAATAATTATTATTTGTGTATAATGGAATAAACCATGGAATATTATACAAGAAAATTTGATTGGATTTTTAAACTAATATATCAGGGGGATTTTATGATTAATCATTGATAAGTATCAGTGGAGATAATTTGATTTGTTTAGAGATTAAATATTCAGGGGAGACAATTTGATTCAATTTATGATAAGGGGAGATAATTTTGTTCATGAATTAATTTAATGTGATTTATTTGATTAGACATAAATTCATCTGGTTGTGACATTTGTCAAGACTTCTTGTGACTTATTTAATTGTAAAGCTGAATTAGTCGGCACATTCTGCTATAAAATTTGTCTACAGAGTGCAAATTGGTATACAGAAGAATTAACATTAACAAGTTCAGTGTCAGAATGTGTAACTCTCAGCCAGGCATCGTGGAGGACTTTTACATCAAAACAAAATTCAATAAAAATTAATTACAAAATTTTCAAGGTTTAAAAATTACTACACATGTTTCCATTATCTTTCTTGAAAAAAAAAGTAGGGTAGGTGTAACAGTGAATTCTTTCCTTTTGGATAAAACACACTAGGGTAGAAATTCCACAACAGAAATACACTAGTGTATTTCTTCTGACGGAATAAACACGCTAGTGCAGGGTAGAAATACACTAGGGTATTTACGTACCCGGACATTCTACACACTGGAAAGAAAGTACGCTTACATAGGTAGGATGGCAAAACAGTTTATTTAAGAAATAAATCATGGAAGCCAGAATGTGTTGGGAGTTAAATTTACTAATATCTGCCAACCCATGTTAAAACTCAAAACACATTCTGGTTTCCATGAAATATTTCGATTCTGATAAATCTAAGAATACAAATACGATAGTATACTTTGATCGGAAAACGGTAATTTATATTTACATTTGCGGACAATGTCGCACACAATTTATACTGCCAACTTCGAGCAGATGAGTCGATACTTCATCAACATGTACATTTACGACAGGAAAGTCAGTCACATGAACCAGCACATGTGCTAATGAGATTATACCATCGATAAATCACTCGTTTGTTTACAAAGCGAAAGAAGGATGTCATGTTAGAATTAATATTATAACTTCAGTGTCAGAATATGCAACTCTGTAGCAGGCATCATGGGGCATCGCATATCAAAACAAAATTAAATTTATCACAAAAATAATAATGATGTCTTCTAGGTTAAAAAATCACAGAGTGCTATGGGTAGACATAATACATAAAGTAACATGTCAACTGTAAGAATCATAGTATCTATCAAATTATGAGACTGTATCGTTACCATGACTACAACAGACTACAACAAGTCCCCCTCTTGTAATGCCACCCATTTTGCAATTGATAAATGGCTGATAACAGGGGTGGTGCCTCTCTTGAAGGGGGCAATTTAATAATATTTTACTATTTCAGTACATGAAACAAAACAGAGTGAGAGTTAATTAAAATATGTATTTCATACCCCTTCCTTTCTTTAAAACTATAATTTAGAGTTCAATTAACATTATTCCAACAAAATGGAGTCAGAGCTGACATTCTATTTTCCCCCCTCCCATTTCCCTTTCTGAACCCACTATAAAGATCAATTCATATCATTCCGGCAAAACGAAGTCGGAGCTGATTAAAATATACATTTTATTCCCTCCTCCCGTTTCTGAACCCTCTACAAAGATCAATCAAAATTATCCAAACAAAACGAAGTGGGAGCTAATTAAAATATATATTTTACTCCCTCCTTTCCCTTGCTGAATGCACTACATGTATATAGATCAATAAATATTTTTCCAACAAAATGTAGTGGGCGTTAATTAAAATATACATCTATTCCTCCTCTCCCTTTCCCTTTCTGTACCCACGATAAAGATCAATAAATATTATAACAACAAAATTGAGTGGGCGTTAATTAAAAAATATATTTTGTTTAAATATCCCCCCCTTTTTTTCCCCTTTCTGATCCCCCTATAAAGATCAATAAATATTATTCCTTTAAAATGGAGTGGGAGTCAATTAAAAAATACATTTCAAAAATAAACTGCCCTGTCAGCACATTTATATAAATATGCATGGTAAGTATAGCAACAAGAAATTATTGACACCATTTTTAGTCTTAACATACTTTATCGACAAAATGATGATAATAATAAAACAACAACAAAGAAAAAAAAATTTTTTTTCTTTTTTTTCTCTGATTTATTGTAATTTAAATTTTAGCATCCCACTCCCGTCTTGAAATCAATTAAAGGATAGACACTTTATGTCTTTATTTAACTAGAATAGAAACTAGAATAGAGAGATTTCGTATTAATATTAGAGAATCGCATGTTAAAATCCACGGCAGAGATATTAGGCACAAGCCATGGAATCAACCATTCTACTTAAAAAGGTTTTATTGTAAGCCAAGATAAAGTTCAATTCAATTATGTGCCGAAAAAAATAATCGTGGGAATTTTTGTAATTATTTTTTAGTTAAGTTTCAAACGGCAATCCCTGGTATGCTAAAAGAAATTCCAGTCCTGATACACAAAACGTTACAGTAAAGGATTTAGCTCTAAATATAGAGCATGTTTTCCAGCAATTTTGATTGTTAGTGTGATTGTCTGATATTTAATTTCTAGCTTCTGCAATAGGTGATAAATGAAAAAGTAGTCAGTTGCTTATCTAGATATAGGGGATTGACATTGCTATGAATATTGCAAAGGAAGGGTGTAAAGGATTATATTACGTATTTCACCGACTATTAACCAATCAAAATTCTACTTTCTGCGAGAACGTCAGATATCTTTTGATTGCCTTAAGCTCACAAGCCTCAAGCAGTTACTTCAGCGATGCTCTGGCATCTTTTGAAGAATTCTTACTTCGTTAGGGTTTGGTTTATGGTGTTTAACTCCACTTTCAACAATATTTCAGTTATATCGTGATTCGTGATGGTAAGTTTTTTTGGTGGAGGAGACCAGAGTACCAGGAGAAAACCACCGACCTGCCGCAAGTCACTGATAAACTTTATTACATAATGTGATATCAAGTACACCTTGCTATGAATGAGGTTCAAACTTATAACTTTAGTGGTGATAGGCAATGTTTGCACAGGTAGTTGTAAATCCAACTACCATACGATCACGATCACGACAGTTCCTCATTATTTGGAGAATTTCTACTTTGTAAAATATTACATTGGTGCTTGGACACTGTGATAGGAAATAAAAAAGTTGTTTTCAAACAAATTAATTTAATATCTTGTTTATCATTTACGGCTTAATAACTTTCTCCAAATTTCCGATATTAATGTTAGGTATAAGCTACTCTTCTGGACAATAGCAGTTAAACTTATCAATCACAATGTCACAAGGGAGGTAATTTGTTCTTCAAATAAGTGTAAAAAAGTTAAAAAAAATATGAAATTATCAATCCCTATAGACATATAATTGTATTCTTTGGTAACAAAATTCAATTTTTTTTCACAGTTTTGCAGTCTCATGTTAATTTCCCATGGGAAAAAACATTCAGTCTTCCCTCAATCTGAGTCAATCAAATGTTTTAACAACATTCATTCCCTCTCAGGAGTATTGAGATTGAAGTTAGATAATCTCAAACAGCAGCTCACATGGAACTTTCTTTCTTAAAATATTTAACACAAGTTTGATCTTATTATTATAGTCAGTTGTATGTGTATCAGTTAAAATTTAAAAATACAATGAAAGGGGAGTTAGTTTAACTAAAGCTTAAAAGAGGAGAGGATTTTTTTTCCTCACTCAAAATTTTGGTATGTGGGAAATTTGCACTTAATTACTAAAAATGCACCCCCAAAAACATAAAAACATGTGAAAAGTTTTCAATCTATGTGTTTTTGCAAAATTAACCCCCAAACCAAATATTTTGTAAAATAAAAAGTACAAAGATGTATACAGTAATTAGAATGAGTTGAATTTAGTATGGTATTGTTTTTTTTCTTGGTCACTAATAATTGTCCAGCTGTATATTAGGTCTAGGTTTAGGCTTACAGTGTTTATAAAACCAAATACCATACGATCATGATCATGATCACGACCACACCACGACTACCCCAATTTCCCAATTTAAGTAGGTGTACATATACTAGTATATAATTTCCTGTGGGAGAAATATTACTATCATCACTCTGCAGTCAGTGGTAATTCTACAATATAATCTGACAACTTAGTAAAACAAAACCTCTAGGTAATAAAATATATAATGGGAAAATATTGTTAATGGTCAAAAACGTAGTTTACCACGGCAATGGTGTAAAAACATGTTCCAATTACAAATTATTAAAGAATCAGAAAATAGAAACATCGCAAAAATTTCTGTTTCTCTAGAAGAAAAAACAAAAGTGTCATGTGAACATTAATTAGCTATCTCTTAAAAAAAAATTCCATTAATCGTCTGATTTTGAGTGAGATGTAGTTATTCAATACAGTCAAACCTGCCCATGTGGTCACCTCTATTAAGCAGTCACCTGTATTAAAAGGTCACCATTTTTCTTATCCTGTCATAGCAAATTTCATGTGAATTGAACCTCTCTTAAGAGGTCACCTGTCTTATAAGGCCATTGTTTTTGTCCCAAAGGTGACCTCTTAATACAGGTTTGACTATTTAAAAAATCATGACAGAATATAGTCTAGTCATTTCAGCATGATGCACACGTAAGCTCATGAAAAGGTCACCGATTTTGAATATTGTGTTTAGGTCCTTAGGTTAATTCCTGCCCCCAAAAACCTTTAAATTATTTGGCATTCCAATCTTTTAACATTGAACAATAGTACCTGCTGAAGTTTATCCCAGAAATGTGTCGCACACATTTGATTGGACAACTAGTTCACTTGTAAATAACATTTAAATACTCTGCAAGTCTTCGCGCTATCCCACTTGCCCGAAACCCTGGACAAGGGAACTGGATTCGGACAAGTGAAAATTATGAAAGCATTTGCTTGAATAAATAGAGAAATTTTTTCTAAATTTGGCTTACGGGCAAGTAGATGAAAAAAATTAAGGTAAAGACTGGTCAGACCGTCAACAGTAAAATCCCTTTACCATACAAATATCGTATAAGAAGCTTTATACCGATTGTCTATCATCATCTGTTATACAATTGTATTCCATCAATTTTATGTCAAACCAAAAAGATGCTTGACTAATTATCTGAAAATTATTTTTTGTCGTGATCGTTACTCCCTTTATAAATCTAATTTTTTTTTAACAAAATCCTGCTTCTTCTGATTTTTATAAATATTTTCTAGTAACCAGTGCTGTCGCACTCTGACATGGTTTTTTAGCTATATTTATACATGAAATTTAGAGTTTTTAAAATGTACTTTTTTCAAACTAAGGTCAATCTCCTGTCTAGGCCCTTCGGCTTATTAGCTCCCAGACATTCCTGACGGAAAAATATTCCAGATACGCGTCGTGCATACTATCTACGTTTTTTTTTCTTCTTCTAGAAACTAAGTTTATATATTTTCATCATATCTCCATCTTCATACAAAAGACCGTTTAGCTCGGAGTCATGATAATATGTCAATGCGGAGCGCCATGTCTACCTGCACAGACTGCTAATTGTCTCATTGAGATATCGGAGCTCTATAAATATTCACCCTATATCACACGCAAAATAAAGAATAGTTAATCTAAATGTGTGTCAACACGGTTACATATAGATTCTCCTTCAGTTGACCGTGGGTTACGATATTACTCTACTCAAGAGAGTTAAATTTAACATTTTAACCACAAGCCGTCTGGCCAGTGGTTAAAATTTTTAATTTAACTCTCGAGAGTGGAGAAATATCATAATCCACATGGGCAACTGAAGGAGAATTTGTTTCTCCCATTATTTAACACGAACATTATTTCAAAAGCCGTCAAACGAGTCAAATGCTGGGAAAGGCACGAGACATTTTAATCCTCTAGAGGATTACAGATTTTTCCATCACTGGTTCAGCGGGGTTAAAACGCCGTAATAATGGGAGAAATATATTTAACAGTCTAAACACCTATACAATTTTTGACGGACCCATAAAATGCATTTGATAACTTGATTAAATGTTCAAAAGTTTGTGTCTCAAACAGGGGCTTAGGGTAAGGGTCGTGGTGTTTAACACCACACTCAACAATATTTCAACTATATCGTGGAGGTCAGTTTCTTTGGTGGAGTACCAGGAGAAATCCACTGACCTGCCACAAGTCACTGACAAACTTTATCATATATAATGTTGAATGTATCAAATACACCTTGCCATGAGCGGATTCGAACTCGCAACTTCAGTGGTGATAGGCGCTGATTGCATAGGAAGTGAATTCAAGTACCATATGATCATGATCATGACAGCCCCCGTCTCAATCTGCAGGTGCACAGCTCAAGTTTCAATCAAATTTAAAAGAAAACTATGACTGTAACTGTACCATTACTCTCACGATATATTGACACTAAAATTAACAGGTGCAAGGATGTACAGCAGTCTCCCCTTTTATAAGCTTAAAGTGATAGGATCTACGATTTTCGTGTTTAATATCAAAATCGTTAAAACGGTGAACTAACAGCCAGTCCCTGGGTATGAACTAAAAAATGCTTAAAATGTCAATTTTTTAACTTTAATCAACGTAATTAATAGAGTAAAGTTGATTGCTTTGTATCGTCTGTACGAATCGTGGTTAGAAATCGATTTTTTGTGAACTCTTGTTTCAAATAAAAAACATTGACAAGGGGGGGTACGTTTGATATAAAATCATATATTTTTTTTAATCTACTCACTGAAGGCATAATATTTCCCTGATAAAAGTGAAATGCATTTTTTAAACGAAAATCAGAAAATCATCCTAGATCCTATCACTTTAAGGCCACTCTCATCAGGTCTGATTTCAGATGCATTGAGATAATAAACTACTCATTACTTGTCCCTCCCAAGAGAGGCCACCCATCTTATATAAAGGACACTTTTCCATTGTAGAAATGGTAATCTTATAAAAAGTGGGCTTCTGCATCCCTCAATTTGATGTTTTATTAAAAAAAAACAAAAAACAACTTGATCTTTTTTATATAAAGTAAACAAGCATTGATAATAAATAACAGATAAATTTGCCATTTGCTTCATTCAAACCTAAAAATAACACAAATAATTTCATTTTTTAACAACCAACTATCAACCACTGCCAAGTTTTGGTACATTTTTTGTTATTTTTCGCTTTATCTAAAGGTTGTCTGCAGGAAAGTTTTTTTCCTCTAAAATATCAGACATTTTGCTGTTGATTTTTGTTAAAAACCTAAAAATTATGAAAAAAACAAATTTCTTAAAAAACTCAGACATTTTTGCTGTTGATTTTTGTTAAAAACATAAAAATTATGGGAAAAAAAATTCATTTAAAATTAAGACATTTTTTATGTTAATTTTCATTTTTTTTGTAAAATACCTAAAAATTATGAAAATTTTACATTTTTTATCATCTCTATTATCTCATAATGTTACACAAATAATGATGGATTGTAAAATTTGTAGAAATGAGTTTTTTATGTAAATATCAATGTCTTTGTAGAGATAAAGATTATTTCATCTGTGACCAAGTCAATATAACAATGTTCTACTCAGATCTATATAATATATGTTTATGTCGTCCTTATCTCTGTTAACGAGAGAGTGGGGGAGTGAGGGATTGTTCTTTTTGCAGCAGCTGCATCCATCTCAAATGTCACATCATTATAGCTCTTAAAGTTGACAGAGTGAGAAAAAAACTTAAAAAAAAAAATTGTCAATTCGAAATTTTTTTTAGTTTGAACATATTTGATTAATTAATTCAACATAACATTACAACTGTTCATTTCACATCATCATACCAAATATGATTAATTGCCAATCGTTTGTTGGTTAACTTTCTACGGCAAATATTTTAGGTATAATCAACCAGGACAAGAATAAGTTCTGCAACTTAATATACATAAATTGAAGGAGGAACATGGAATGGGACAACAACTGCAAAGACTTTTAACTGTCTGTAGAAAAGTATGGAAAGAGGGGGGGGGGGGNGGTGTTTTAAGCCACTTTCAGCTATATTATGGCAGTCAGTTTTATTGGTGGAGGAAACCGGACTACCCGGAGAAAAGCACCGACCTATCGCAAGTCACTGACAAACTTTATCACATAATATTGTATTGAGTACATCTCCCCTGAGCTGTATTCGAACTCACAATGTTAGTGGTGATAAGCACTGATTACATAGGTAGTTGTAAATCCACTACCATACGATCACGAACATGACGGCCCCGTATAGGGATATAATTTTACTTTTACGACAGACTTATAATACTAATTGGGGCCGTCTTCCACCAATAAAACTGACTGCCAGGATATCACTCAAATATCGTTGAAAGTGGTGTTAAACACCATAAACCTAATTTAAACCTATAATACTATTTATACAACAGACTTACTGATCTGTATCTCTGCTATTACTTACCTAAAAATAGAAAGAAAGAAAAAACATTTATATTATAAGATCCTTTTTGAAAAAAGAAAATACATTCTTTTCGAAAATGAGATATATATGGCATGGCTTTGTTAATATCTGTGCTACTGCTATTACTTACTTAAAAATAGAAGAGGAAAAAACCCATTTTAATTGTCACATCCCTTTAGAAAACAGAAAAATACATTCTATTCATAGATGATATATATATGGCATGGCTTTGTCAATATCATATCTTTATCAACTCTCCATCAATATGTAATATTCTCTATTTATTACTTATGTGACATATCATAATCATTTGTGTACAACATATAAAAAAAATATCATAAAATGCCTATAGATTTACTTACATGTTGGTTTAAAAATTGATAAATGTAGACGTATTTTTCAAATGGGAACATGTAGACTTTAATTAATCTCTTACTAACCCTGGGTACCTTTGATTATTTTGCATACCTGGGCATCTAAGGTGTTTTGTTAACAGGCGAGTACAAAAACTAGAGGCTCACATGAGCCTGTATCGCTCACCTGACATAACTAAGTCCTCTTAAGAATGTCTGCATGCCGAACACATCTAAGTTACTATTCAAATCCCATTGGGTTCTATGTTAAAACTATGTCTGCTCATGGCAGCCATCTTGGATGGAGGTAGTAGTCACCGGACACAATTTTAAAAGTATACTACCCATGCCATATTTGCTTTAAATTAGCTGACTGGTTTCAGAGGGAAGACTTTTAAAAAAATTTCCCATAGGGTCCTATGTTAAAACTATGTCCGCTGACTGCGGCAATCTTGGATGGAGGTCAGGCTCACAGGACATAATTTTGAAAGTTGACCACCTAAGGACCATTCATGCCATGTTTGCTTTAAATTGACTTGCTGGTTTCAGAGGAGAAGACTTTTAAACATTTTTTCCATAGGTCCTATGTTAAAACTAAGTCGAGTCATGGTGGCCATCTTAAATTTCCGATCAGCAAA
>MJUT01064003.1:1041598-1057203 GCA_002080005.1 Gigantidas platifrons
TGCAGTGTTTACGATATATAACAGAACCATTTGTTACCTACATAAATCACATCAACAAACCCTAAGACCAAATTATGGCGGGTCATGTATTGAGCAAACAAAAAAATCTAAAGAAAGAGGAGCTTAAAAGCTTTGTCCAAATCTAATATACTTAATGTATTGCCAAGGAGTTGACACATGATAGCCATAGTTATTGTCTTATTTATTGAAGAAGAAAAAAGTACATTTGTTGTCAGAGACATCAAATACTTAGTCTCATGTAACTTGGTGATACATCTACAATTAATGAAGATTTAGTGTAGCTCTCCATGAGGAAATACTTAGTCTCATGTAACTTGGTGATACATCTACAACTAATGAAGATTTAGTGTAGCTCTCCATGAGGAAATACTTAGTCTCATGTAACTTGGTGATACATCTACAATTAATGATGATTTAGTGTAGCTCTCCATGAGGAAATACTTAGTCTCATGTAACTTGGTGATACATCTACAACTAATGAAGATTTAGTGTAGCTCTCCATGAGGAAATACTTAGTCTCATGTAACTTGGTGATACATCTACAGCTAATGAAGATTTAGTGTAGCTCTCCATGAGGAAATACTTAGTCTCATGTAACTTGGTGATACATCTACAACTAATGAAGATTTAGTGTAGCTCTCCATGAGGAAATATTTAGCCTCATGTAACTTGGTGATACATCTACAACTAATGAAGATTTAGTGTAGCTCTGTGTGAGGAAATGTTTGGTCTCATGTAACTTGGTGATACATCTACAATTAATGAAGATTTGGTGTAACTCTCTCTGAGTTTAACATAAAATGTGGTGATATATCTACAACGAGTGAAGATTTAGTGTAGTTCTCCATGAGGAAATACTTAGTCTCATGTAACTTGGTGATACATCTACAACTTATGAAGATTTGCTGTAACTCTCTGTGAGGAAATGATACATCTACAACTAATGAAGATTTAATGTAGCTCTAGATCTCCCTGAGGAAATGCTTGGTCTCATGTAACTAACTAGGGGATACATCTACAACTAATGAAGATTTAGTGTAGCTCTCTGTGAGGAAATTCTTAGTCTCATGTAACTAGGTGATACATCTATAACTAATGAAGATTTAGTGTAGCTCTCTATGAGGAAATGCTTTGTCTCATGTAACTAAGTGATACATCTACAACTGATGAAGATTTAGTGTACATGTAGCTCTCTTTGAGGAAATGCTTGGTCTCATCTCATGTAACTAGGCGATACATCTACAACTGATGACGATTTAGTGTAGCTCTCTTTGAGGAAATACTTTGGTCTCATGTAACTTGATGATACATCTACAACTGATGAAGATCTGCTGTAGCTCTCTGTGAGTTTAACATAAAATATGGTGATACATCTACAACTCATGCAGATTTGGTGTAACATTCTGTGAGATTGACATAAAATGTTTAGTTTCTTGTAACTGGTGATACATTCTTTTATTACATGAACAACTCATGAAGATTTAGTGTAATTTCTCATCTACATGCATCTGTGGATAGAATCTGTAAACATTTTGTGCAACACTATGAAGTTTGTCTTTGACAATTTTCAAATGAACCATCCCACAGATGATGGGGAAGGAACGATAGCTATCAGAAATGGATTAACAATGATACTGTACATCCACTTAACTACAAAGTCTCCCTAGCACACGGTATATATCCATAGTGATACAGATTACTTATATGCAGATATTGGGCATCATACGACAGAAATTAGGTTTCTCCATGCAGAAGGTTATCTATAGATCATCTCTAGGTAGGTGTAGGTCGTGTATCTAAAATAATAAAACCATCACCCATCCCATGATAAATGATGAAAACATGCTAAAAATATTCAAAACAATCCATTTTTCTACGAGAATGTGTTTGGGGAAAAAGGAGGAAGAAAAATCTATATTGTCATTAGCGATGTCATAATTACTACAGTGTAAACAATATAATTGTTTTTCAAAATTCATCAACTTGAGGGAAGGTAAAAGCCAACAATAACGCAGACATTCCCCGGCGGGATTATCAACTTGCATTATATAAGTACTGTCAAACCTGTCTAATGTGACCTTCCAAGAGAACAGTGAAATATGGTCACATAAGACAGGTGGTCGCTTAATACAGGTTTAATTGATATAAAATGTACTGAGATGGGAAATACAAATTAAGGTCACATAATACAAATTATTGCTTAATAGATGTGGTCACTAAAGCAGACTTGACTGTATAGATAATTTTTGTAGCATTATCTTATTCTAGAAGTAAATGTTTTCATCAGAAGAATGGGAAATTGTGAGGGAGTGGGGGTGCGGAAATCCTACCGAAAGAATTTTACCATATTGTAGTATCTCTAGAAGTTATTTTTTTCATCAGAAGATTGGGAAATTGTGAGGGGGTGGGGGGGGGGGATCCTATCGAAAGAATTTTACCATATAGTGGCATTATCTCTAGAAGTTATGTTTTTCGTCAGATGAATGGGGAAATTGTGAGGGGTGGGAGAAAAATCCTACCGAGGGAATTTTAACATATTGTAGCATTAGCTCTAGAAGTAATTTTTTTCATCAGAAGATCGAGAAATTGTGAGGGAGGGGGAAAATCCTCCCCAGGGAATTGTGCCATATTCTGAAATTCAAAGATTGAAATGTGGAAAGTTTACTGGTATGATGACAGACAATAAGTGATGACAATATCCCCACACAGACCTTTGGTCCTAGTAAGCTAAAAAAAATCAGCGAACCCTTTAAAAAAGTTAATTATGTGTTGATGGCTTCAAAAAACTTCTATTTCCAAGTTTAATTAAAATTGTCCATGAATTACAAAGTACCGTGAAACCTGTCTAAACTGAACCACTCTGAGACCAGCTTTTTATGTTTGGAATAGACAGGTTTTCAGCTTAGCCAGACAGGTTAAATTAACAATTTCTTACATTGGGACTTTATTTAAAGTTTGGTTTATACAGAATTCTGGTTTATTCAGGGTTGGACCAATTTTTGTGATTATACAGGTTAAATTAACAAAGATTATACAGGTTAAATTAACAAAGATTATACAGGTTAAATTAACAAAGATTATACAGGTTAAATTAACAAAGATTATACAGGTTAAATTAACAAAGATTATACAGGTTGAATTAACAAAGATTTCCTACATTGGCACTTTATTTAAAGTTCGGCTTACACAGGATTTTGGTTTATTAAGGGTTCGGTTTAGATGAGTTTTACTGTATGTCATTTTCACAGGTTAAATTAACAAAGATTTTCTACATTGGGACTTCATTTAAAGTGTGGGTTATACAGGATTCTAGTTTATTCAGGTCTTGATTTAGACAGCTTATAAGGTTTCACAGTATATAAGTTTTAACACAAAGAGTTTTAGAGAACATCATGCAGTTCCTTTTTGAAATTAATTGTTCCTTCCTGGAATCAAATGTTATCATACTAATGAGATTATATTCATCTTTATCCAATCCTCCCACCTAACATTTCTATGTCTGTTTGACAATAAATAATTAATATGCAATATTACAATATTTAATAATTACGGAGGTTGCACAATGTTAGAGAACGCAGAAGGAAGTCTCAAACGTGTCAGAGTCCCATTATCTTCCATTATGATTTAATAAAACCATTTAAAATTACAAGAACATTAATAGCATTTTATTAGATAAAGACTCGCAAGGGATCAACTATTTTTGCTACTAAGCAATCAAACATATCAGGGTTTCAGTTTGGGGCATTTCCTAGGCAAATGGCCTAAAGATTTTGAAAATGACCTAAACTTTGAAGACTTTTAGGACAAATATTTAGTTAAGTAAATAGGGAATGACTGATAGGAAATACCACTTTCAGGACAATTGTCCGTAACATTATTAGGTCTAACAAAAACCCTGCATATGCAAAAATATTTGAGCTTTCAAAAGTTTGGTTAGAATGAGATTTTGTGGGTTGAGGTTTAGATTTATGGTGTTTAATGCCACTTTCAACAATATTTCAGTTATATTGTGGCAGTCAGTTTTATTGGTGGAGGAAACCAGAAAAATCCACTGACTTGTCGCAACTCACTGATAAACTTTATCACATAATGTTGCATCGAGTACACATCGCAATGAACGGGGTTAAAACTCAAAACGTTAGTGGTGATAGGCATTGATTGCATAGGTAGTTATAAATCCAATTACCATACGATCATGACCCTAACGACCCCTTTTTACAGACATTAAGGTACTTTGTAGATGAATTGATACCCATTTTTTTTTTTTAAATAAAGCTACAGAGAAGATAATCCCAACTGTTTTATTTATATTTTTTAAAGTTTATAAGGCATACGAAAGGTTAGAAGATACTAAAGGGGTATATAGAAGCTGTAAATCAATGAGGGACAGATAATATAATGGCCAAAAGAAAAAGGACAAACAATGATCTACAAAATATTAGACAGAAAACTAAAGATTGAGCAAAACAAACCCTACTATAAACCAGAGGTCAACTGAGGTGCTCCTAAACTAGGCATTTTTCTTCTTTTTTTCCCCAGTTTTCTAGACAATGTATTTTTTTGTTGGTAATTTTAGTTTTTGAAGTAGGTAGTTTATCATGTCTTAGTTAAAGATACACAGTATAAACAATGTCAAGTGGTAGATGTATTATGTTAACTAACTAATTATACTGTTCCCTAATCTATATGCACTTCCTATAGTAAACAGAGTTTTATCAACCAGGTGACTGATTTTATACTGTTCCCTAATCTATTTATATTTCATATAGTAAACAGAGCATTATCAACCAGGTGACTGATTTTATACTGTTCCTTATCTATATATACTTCCTATAGTAAACAGAGCTTTATCAACCAGGTGACTGATTTTATACTGTTCCCTAATCTATATGCAGTTCCTAGAGTAAACAGAGCTTTATTATCAACCAGGTGACTGATTTTATTAGAAACCAACAGACACAATACAGACAGAATATTTCAAAGGGTCAAGAAAAGTTTGAAGGCAAATGGGGTAATCAGAAGCTGCACATGGTAAATCACAGACAGACAGACAATATATCTGTACACAAATGCCATCTCAGTTCTGATTATTAATTTTAGCAGTCTTCACGAAAAACTTTTTGACCCACAAGCCATTCAGACTTCTTGAGTTGTAGAATTTAGGAGTCCGAAAGCAAATTTACTGGCCCGAATAAAAACAAAAATAATTTCACATGTTTATTATTATATCAATTGGCATCTAATTGTCTATTCTCTCACAAAAAAATCAAGCTTTTCCTGCAGTGGTTGCTTTCAACCAAGGGCTACCAATTTTCCATTTCTCGTTTTAGTGACACAAATTAACTGTATATATATTTTTCTGAACATTGTTTGTTAAAACAAGTCTGGTTTGAAGTAAACATTTTGTAGATTTTTTTTTTTAATAAATAAAGCAAAGTATTTTATTTAATTATAAATTCACAGAGAAATAAAAATGTTAGTGGATCTTTTCAACCATTTGTCTTAATCAGGAAAAAGCTTGTAATATTAATGTCAATTTCCTAGGTTTCAATATTTCCCAAAAACCTAAATGAAGTCCTCGTATCGTATTTTGCACAAAAGACAAGTTTAAATTTGGCGCCAAATTGATCTCCGATCTCATTTTTACGTGTCCGGTCCGAAGTGATTCTTGTACTTATATTTCAAATATTGATATTTTCGTTCAGTAAAGCGTTTCTGAGATTTCCACTTTCATTTTGTCAATGTCCTTGAACTTCATCATAGCATGGAAGAAAGATAAATGATACAATAAAAGAGTTTTGATCTGATGTTTCACTTTAGTTTTAATAAAAATAAATTATGGACAAATTGGAGATCAAAAGAGCTCTTTTAAACAACAAACCCAGTATTTTATACAGGACAGTAGATACGGTGGAAACCAATGTTTTTCCGGACCGAATTAATTTTTACCGATTCAGACCGGCATTTTTGGGAATTGCTGGTTACTTTTGACACACAAGCCCGTCGGGCTTCTCACTTGCGATATTTTAGAAGTTAGTGGCCGATTTTACTGGCCAGGACCGTCGGGCTTGTGGCTAAATTCGAAGACTGTTTTAGACCTTGAAAAAAAAATAGACTTTTTCAGAAACAGCTCCCAATCCATACTTAATTCCTGACATCATTGTTTACATTATGTGTCGCTATGGTGATGGTTAATAACTGGAAATATAATGAAGTGTTGTCAAAAGGGATAACTCATATTTAATGACATTTCCTTTCCAAGATATGAATAGCAGTCAGCGAACTATGAGCATTGATTGACCTGCTGTTGTGCTGTCCATGTTTATGTTGTCATTCATTTTTATGATAGTGTGCGGCCATTTTGAATGGAAGCAAATTTGTGCTTGTTTTTTATTGTTTGTTGATATCAGTATTTCATTGGAAATCCAACTGTAAAGAAGAGAGAGTCAGGATCCCATTTAACTTGCTTAACACCACCACAAGATCTGATGGTGGTCTTTTTTGATATTATAGTGCTCGAACCCGCGATCTACCGCACTTGAGACGGTGCTACCCATTACACTAAAACATTTCTGCATCTGTATTTTGCAGTCTCGTATGATATACAATTAGATTTATGAAAATATGGAAATTTCATTAAAAAAAAAAACTTCCATTTTGAAAATGACAAGGCAGCTGTTTTTTGGAAGGTCTGAAGAGGTGACAGGAAAAATTATTTTGGCCTTATACAAATTTTGAATAGCAAATGACACCCTGATGCACCGCAAGCTTAATTCTGATAGCAATGGTAATACAGAAATCTAATTTTCTCCCCCTACTTTGATATTTTAAAACATTTCGGCAATTGGGTCAACCGCCAGTCAAACGGTCTAGATTTATTTGAAATGTCTGATCATGAGACTATGCATGGTTTATCATTAAACAGATTTATAAATAAAAATAGCTCAGTTGTAATTGTTTCCAAATAACAACTGTATACTCTCTAAACAAAAAGAAAACATACTCTCTAAACAAAAAATTAATAGTTTAAAGCAACTGTTCATCTTGTTAAGTTTGCTTACATAATGAGGCCATTTTTAGGGGTTTAACTAATTTTTAAAATATAATAAAAATATGTTATTTATTGATCAAATTTTTAATTTCAAATTCATGTCGGGATTTACAAAATGCTCGTTATAATTTCCTCATTATTTCTTTTAGGATATTATTATCATTTATGTCGGCCATTATTTGAATCTCCTGACTTATGTCAAATTTTGGCAGACAAACAAACATTAAACATTCAACTGTTGCCTTCTTGCAGAATTGGTGTCTTACAAGTTAATTTAACAGGAAGACATCTCCATCAGAACATTTGCTTGCTAAATATTCATATAATTGTCTAATACTGGAATGCCATTAAAACAAATGAAAAGGTGTCAAAATATTGTTTTACAGTTTTTGAAAGGTGAATGAGGAAGAATTCTTACAGACAGTCACAACTGAGCCTGCAAATTTTGATGTTCAGACAATATTTTATTTTGACATGATCCCCTCCCTCAGAGATGGCAGGATTAAATAGTTTAATGGGATCCTATCTGAAGAACTGATGTAGTTCTAAACGGTCTTTCTCTTTAGGGGGCCCTCGTGGTCATGATCGTATGGTAGTTGGATTTATAACCACCTATGCAATTAGAGTCTATCACCACTAACATTGTGAGTGTGAATACCGCTCAGGCGAGGTGTACTTGATACAACTTTGTGATAAAGTTTGTCAGTGACTTGCGGCAGGTCAGTGGTTTTCTCCGGGTACTCCTGTTTCCTCCATCAATAAAAGTGACTGCCACGATATAACTGAAATATTGTTGAAAATGGAGTTACATACCATAACCCTATCCCTAACCTCCTACGCCTAAAAGTCAAAAAATGAGAGAAAAAATGTTAAGAGCTAACAGTTCTGCAGTTAAATGGAACCTAACCCTTGTCTATTGCCAACTAGATATCGCCTCCAGTCAAATAATTTTCCAAGATTCCAAAAGCATATTCAAATTGTTTTTTCTACGTAAACATTATCTTAACCCTATTAATACGATCCCAAACCTTGTCTATTGCTAACTAGATATCGCCTGCATTCAAACAATTTTCCAAGATTCCAAAAAAGCATATTCAAATATTATTTTTTTTATGTAAACATTATCTTAACCCTATTAACAAATCCACTAATGGCTTTATATAATTGAAAAATAAAATATCAATCATTAATTGTGTTTGTATTGTACTCATGGTCTTAACTTGAAAGGAAATAATTGAATATTACTTGTAGCAGATGACAACTAGTCTAAAAATAAGTTTGAAATTGATACTTAACCCCCATTCTTTTCAAAAATTTTAAAAAAATCACCTGTTAATTTCAAAATAAAAAATAATATGCAGTTTTTGAAGATTCTTAAAGAAAAGATGTCTTTAATTTATCTTTTGGAACTTAATTTCAAAAATAAAAAAATCACCTCTTTAAATTTAAAAAAATAAAAAATCGTCTGTGTTTTAAAGGATATCTTTAATCAATTTAAGATGGATGTGTAACATTAATTCCTATGTTAGTTACATCTAATATCTGGTACAAGAAGCAGCAATTAACATACTGTTCTGGGAAATCTTACATGTTATAGATTTTAACATTTGTTTTTCATTTCATTGGACATGTAATTAAAAACTTTGGAACTAAATTAAAAAAATATGTTGGTTTATGGTGCTTAATGCCATTTTCAACAATATTTCAGTTATATCGTGGCAGTCAGTTTTATTTGTTGAGGAAACTGGAATAACTACCATACAATCACCAACGCAACGGCCCGAAAACCGAAATAATAAAAAAAAATCACCTATTTAAATCATCAAAATAAAAAATCTGCAGTTTTTGAAGATTCTTAAAGAAAAGATGTCTTTAATCAATGTTTTGGAACTTATTTTCAAAAATAAAAAAGAAACACCTGTTTAAATTTCAAAATAAAAAATCGACTGTTTTAAAGATTCTGAGGATGTGTTTAATCAATCTAAGATGGATGTGTAACATTTATTCCTAAGGTTACATCTAATATCTGGTACAAGAACTAGCAATTAACAGCTTGTTCTGGGAAGTCTTACATGTTATAGATTTTAACATTAGTGAGGTGTACCAATCAAACTATTTACAGAATAACTTTCTTTTAAATGTCAGTAATTACCCTACGATTCTACGATTCTACGATTTCATTTTTTACTGTAAAGTATAATAAACAACTTTATATTCCAAAGCGCAGAGGAATAAATAATTGAATGACGTGTAGAAATGTATCGGAATTCAGATATTGTAGTCTGTAATTAATGACATCTAATTTTTTATTCACTAAAATATTTGCCATCAAACTGGTGTAAAAAAAATTTTTGCAAGAGTCTATGCATAGGAATATTATTTTTAGATTACTAGTATGTATTTAGTGCTAAACAAGTGTAAACTCGCCTGTGTCCTGCAAATCACTTGCGTGAAATGTTTTCAGAAAATAAACTAAATCAAAGTACCGTAAATCTGAAATTAAGTTTACTGTAAAGGCGACCTGTGGATAAATATGAACATCCACCCTCCATTATCAACGTGTGGACCAAACATATTGAACCTATAGGCAGCATGGTAATAGAGTAACTGACCTAATCACGAAAATTTTTATGTACATTTTTTTGTAAATTTAACAAAATCAATAGAGTGTGATAATGAGGTCGAGATCTGATGACATATGTCTAGCTGACATGTACCCTCCATTATCAATGTGTGGACCAAATATGGTGAGCCTAGAAAAACTGAAATAATCACAAAAAAATGATGTAAATTTAATGAAGTCAGTAGACTGTGAAAATGAGGTCAGTCATATGACACATTTTTCAATAGATGCAGAATATATTGTTTGCCTATAAAAGTTTTCATATCCAAAACTGGTGCAAAAAATAAAATAAGATAAAAAAAATAAATTGGTATCACTGGGTGACCTTAAATATTGCATTTCTTTCCCCCCTCCCCTCGTTCTGTCCAGCTGAGTTTTACCTGCTGTAATCCTAGTCAATATATTCTACAATATCTATTTATAACATTTCTTTTTCATCAATATTCTATAAATTTAACAATGTAAGGAAAATCCTACAACATCAAAGTGAGGGAAAAAAATCATCTTTAAAAAAATAACAGGAAATACAATGATATTGACTCCACAGGAATAATAGAAACCTGTGGATTATTAATTTAAATCTCAGTAGAAATCGTAAGATTTCATTACAGAACATTTAACCATCATGCAATTGGTTTCCTTTCTATTAATATACAACCAATACTTGTTGACAGCGCTGCAGCATCAAAATAAGCTCATAGAGTGTCGTTTACCAAATCTAATTAGCATATTCTGTCATACTTATAGCTTTGATTGACTCATAAAAACATTCCCCGTGATTTTATGCTAATCATTTACAGCAAAATCGTATCTTTCATGAACTCTATTGTCAGTTTGGGTTTGGCTTGTGGGCGTTAAACTTCAATTTCAACAATGTTTCAGCTATAAATATCATGCATGGCGGTTTCCTGTTTTATTGGTGGAGGAAGCTGGAATACCTGTAGAAAATCACTGAACTGTCACAAGACATTGACACAAAAAGTTACACCGAGTACACCTCGCAATGGCCGTTATATAAACCCATAATTTTAGTGCATATACACTGATTCATAGATTGAGGTAAATAGCACCAAGTTACAACCATAGAGGCCCCTGCAGGCATAAAACTTAACAAGGAGCCGAGGCCCAAGACGACTAAAATTTGGCATAAACCTCTGAAAATATGTAGACAGTAATCCACGAGGCTATAGAAATTTTGAATTATTACAAGTGCAAAGTTAGTTGCTGGACCCCAAGAATTTTTTCTGGACTATTTAGAATTTTAAAATGTTATTTTTGGAAGCCCAGTTGGTAACAGCAGCAGAAATACTAAGGTTTTGTTCCTGTCCTGAATAAAATCAGTACAAAATTCCAGCTGGCACTACCAGGGGGGGTGGATCATAACCCTTGGCTAGCGAAAAAGATGAACCACCATTAGATTGCAACATTAAATGCCCGTGAATTTATAAAATGAGTACAAGTGTACTAATTAATGCTAATCTGGCATAACTGTCCGTCTTATTCCATTGTAAACAGGACTGTAATCCATTGTTTACACGTGACTGTTTATCTAACAATTATAACTGACATTTTATCAATATTCATACTCCATATTGATAACCTACAAACAAAGAAAATGTTTTACTTAAACATAACGCTAGCTCTTTAATTAGTAATTAGTAATAACCATTTTAAATACTACATTTTGACACCATTCATAAAAAGTTTTGTTACATATTAAGACGGAACTTACTGACCTAGCAGAATTGTTCCTACTGAAAAAAATTATTGGGAATTCCAAAGAAAATGTTTGACTTACCGGGGTAGCTCTTTAATTAGTAATAGACATTTTAAATAATACATTTTGACGCCATTCATAAAAAGTTTTATTGTATTAAAATAGAACTGACTGACTTACCAACATTGATCCTATCTAAACAAAAATTATCGGAAATTCCGAAGAATCTTATTTCCGAGTGGAGCGTAATGTCTACCTGCAGACTGCTGTTTCAGTGCACTAGAGCTATAAAATCCAAACTAAGCATGTTGGTCTAGTACTAAGTGGACATCATCATCATTTCATAGAAATGTAACTTGTTCTCGTCATTATATGGCTGAAAATTTGCTCACTTGGCATTAAACAACAATTACACTCACTCACTCATTCATAAGGGAGAAACCTTTTATTTAAAAGAGGATCAAAACTGCTGACGGAAATAAAATCAATACAGTCAAACCTGCCCATGTGGTCACCTCTATTAAACAGTCACCTGTATTAAAAGGTCACATTTTTCTTGTCCTTTCATAAAAGATTTCATATGAATTGAACCTCTTTTAAGAGATCACCTGTCTTAAAAGGCCATTTTTTCTTTGTCCCAAAGGTGATCTCTTAATAAAGGCTTGACTGTATTTTATTCTTATTATTTTCTACAGGAAGTAAAGCAGCTAATTTATTCATATTATTAACACAATTTAAATTTTTTTTAATTTATATATCATTATTTTTATCGATTTTCTTCGAATTGAAAGATTACTGCACCAAATGGCATGAAATAAATAAACCGACAATGAATGCTGAGTTATCACAAAACATGAAAATAATCTCTCCGTTTTTTTGTATGAACTGTCTAGTGACGTGCTTCATTCTACATATAAACAATTAGTAATTCTCTTAGAAACAAAGATGTTTTTGTATGCCCACTGCAATATGTACTAGAAATCGCTAAAGAAAAATAATATAATCTGACAAAAGCATGAGAATTTGATATTGAACGAACTTTTCCTCCGATTTATACAAACCAAATTTTAAAGAGAGAATAAATTTGAATAAGTTTGAAGATATCAAAAAGGCAATCAGAAGCTGTAAATCATAGAATGCTCACTGGAAAAAAGGACAAAAGGACAAACAATGATCTACAAAACACTACATATAAAATTAAAGATACCAAAGGGGTAATTAGAAGCTATAAATCAAAGGACAGACAATACAATGGTCAAAAGAAAAAAGAACAAACAATGATCTACAAAACACTACACAGAAAACTAAAGATGCCAAACTGGTAATAAGAAGCTGTAAATCGAAGGACAGACAATACAATGGCCGTGATTAGAAAGACAAACAATGATCTACAAAATACTATGGAAAAAGATGAAAGATTGAGTAACACGAACCCCACTAAAAATAGAAGGTGAGCTCAGGTGCCCCAGAAGGGTAAACAGTTCCTGCTCCACTAGTGACATCCATCATGTTAAAGCTACAAATTTTCTCCACCATATTATAAAACATATAAATACAAACGGGGCTCTCGTGGCCATATAGTAGTTGGATTACAAATACCTATGCAATCAGTGCCTATCACCACTAAAGTTGTGAGATGGAATCCCGCACATGGCGAGGTGGACTTCATACAACATTATGTGATGAGGTTAGATAGTCACTTGCAGCAGGTCAATGGTTTTCTCCAGATACTCTGATTTCCTCCACCAATAAAACTGATTGCCACGATATAACTGAAATATTGTTGAAAGTGGTGTTAAACACCATAGCGCCCACCCACCCAAATAGACACTCAGGTATTTGTGGATGTGTCCCCAGAGTGATTTGTATCCACAACATCAAACATTTTCTAGATTTTAAATATTTCCATGATCGTCCTCCGATCATCGTTCTCACACTGCAACAAAAATTGGAACTTAGAATCAATTGTCTTCAGTACGAAATTACCATGAAAAAGATTTTCATGATCGTCTTCCGATGATCGTTCTCACGTTGCTACGGAAAATTGAACACAGAATCAATTGTCTTCAGTAAGAAATTACCATGAAATCTATCTGTTTTACAATGTCCCATCAATCAATGTCAAAAATAAATATCATTCATCTCTGTAATAATAATAGAAGGGCTTAATTAAAGCATTGTCTAACTCCCAAATCTTGTGCACCTCCCTGTAAATTAATAGCTTTATAATCTCAAGTATTATGTATTTATGTTGTAGTAGCCATTTTCTTTTTTGATTGATTGATTGGTGTTTAATGCCAACTTCAGTTTTTTTTCTTTTGAAATAGATTATTAATTAATATAAACAATGAAAGATTAATTTCTCATTATACACACACCCATCCATAAATTATAAAGTAATAGAGTAAAAGACACTTCAAATTGACCGAAAACTTTTCCAAAAATCAGTGGGTAACAATTGAAATTTCAACATGAAAATGGATAAGAAAGCCATATATTGTATATCAGGGATTATTCTAGATAGAAAATTAAAAAAAAATAAAATCAATGAAAAGTAGCTGAAAACTTCTGAACCCCTTTTCAAAAGGTCTGTTTTGACCTGATCTGACCAGTCCTGTAACATTCCGGGGGAAAAATTCAAAGAAAGATAGCTGAAATTAGATAAATAAATGAAAAAAAATCTTCCCTGGTATATAGACATGTACATGTGTATTCGAGTCTCCTGTCCTTAGACTGACACTTTACTTTGCAAAAAAAACAGCTTACACAAAATGTTTTTTTCACAAGATTTAATAAAAATATTGTATATTGAATTGACAACTACAGAGATTGAAAACATTCTTTTTAAAAAACAAATAATTATATGTCCATTTGATACAGATGCCCCTACTTCCAGCTAAAGTATACATGGGCATGACTTCAGAGCGGAAATAATGGCCCATCTTTTATGGTCCCTGGCCTTGTGACTAAATTACAAATGATTTGCTCCAGTCCTAGGGGAACTTTAGTTATTACGAGGAAACTATATGAGGGAGGGAGGGACAGACAGACAGACAGACGTAAGCACATGGGTAAAACTTAATGCCCCCGCTGCACAATTAAAAAAAAAAGTGTTTTAATCTGAGAAGAAGATACTTTTGGTTATGTCACATGGTATTTAATTAATCACAAATGTTGAATATAGGGTTAACAGTTGTACATGTCTGTAAAGGGAGTAGGGCTTAGGGCTATGGTGTTTAATGCCACTTTCAACAATAAATCAGTTATAACGTTGCAGTCAGTTTTATTGATGGAGAAAACCACTGAACTGCTGCAAATTACTGACAAACTTTATCACATAATGCTGTATCCTTTACACTTCGCCATGAACAGGGTTCAAACTCACAACTTTAATGGTGATAGGCGCTGATTGAACAGGTAGTTGTAAATCCAACTACCATACAATCATGATCCCAACTTCCCTAGGACACCTTTGTTTATGTCATTTTGCATTTAATTAGTCACAAATATAAAAATATAAATTAGCAACAACACTCCTTAAAATGGCTGCCATGTTTATTCTGTAGACAACTGTGGTGTAATGTCTTTATAGACAAATAAACTTCTGATCAATTTGATAACTTTGAACTTTGATTGAAGAACATAAATTACTTAATTAAAATATTTAATTAGTAACTTAAAGTGTAATGGCCTATTTCCTCTGTTTTTACTTGAGATGGTAATTCAAGACCATGTACTGTGGACCAGAGCTTCAGATCAATATTTAAGTAATGTATTAACCCATAGATTTTGGACCAAAGTTTGGCCAATGTTGGACTAATTGGGTCAATGTTATGCTCATCATCGACATGTGTTAACCAACGATTTTGGATTAAAACTTGGTCAATGGTTTTTGTAATGTACTTAACCATAGATTTAGGACTACCGCTTGGTCAATGTTTTTTGTGTGTTTAGCCATAGATTTTGGACCATTAACCCTGGTCAATACTTTTTGTTGTGTTTAGCCATATATTTTGGACCATTTACCCTGGTCAATACTTTTTGTTGTGTTTAGCCATAGATTGTGGACCATTAACCCTGGTCAATACTTTTTCTTGTGTTTAGCTATAGATTGTGGACCATTAACCCTAGTCAATACTTTTTGTTGTGCTTAGCCATAGATTGTGGACCATTAACCCTGGTCAATACTTTTT
>MJUT01064003.1:1057374-1076782 GCA_002080005.1 Gigantidas platifrons
TGGACCATTAACCCTGGTCAATACTTTTTGTTATGTTTAGCCATATATTTTGGACCATTAACCCTGGTCAATACTTTTTGTTGTGTTTAGCCATAGATTTTGGACCATTAACCCTGGTCAATACTTTTTGTTGTGTTTAGCCATAGATTGTGGACCATTAACCCTGGTCAATACTTTTTCTTGTGTTTAGCCATAGATTGTGGACCATTAACCCTAGTCAATACTTTTTGTTGTGTTTAGCCATAGATTGTGGACCATTAACCCTGGTCAATACTGTTTGTTGTGTTTAGCCATAGATTTTGGACCATTAACCCTGGTCAATACTTTTTGTTGTGTTTAGCCATAGATTTTGGACCATTAACCCTGGTAAATACTTTTTCTTGTGTTTAGCCATAGATTTTGGACCATTAACCCTGGTCAATACTTTTTATTGTGTTTAGCCATAGATTGTGGACCATTAACCCTGGTCAATACTTTTTGTTGTGTTTAGCCATAGATTTTGGACCATTAACCCTGGTCAATACTTTTTGTTGTGTTTAGCCATAGATTGTGGACCATTAACCCTGGTCAATACTTTTTGTTGTGTTTAGCCATAGATTTTGGACCATTAACCCTGGTCAATACTTTTTGTTGTGTATGACATGTAATGTAATATTTACCCATAGAATTTTTTACAAAAATCCATCAAAATTCCTGAAAGTTGTTGAACAATTATAACAAGCTAAGCCAGTGGATGTTCGGCAGTAATAGAATATGCTAATATTAATAACAGACCAATCAATTATGGTAAATGAGCTGATTGGATGTTAACCTTTGACCTTCTGCTGTCAGTCTGACATGAACTCTGTTGACCTCCCATAACTGTCTGATAGCATAGCTATTTCTTCAATACAAAATTGGTGCTTAGAATTATTGCTAAGTTAAACTGATATCAAATTGAAATACCTGTGTTTTTGCTAACCCTATCTACGGATCCTAATTTTTGTATAGTGCCTAGGACTGCCTACACTAAAGTTTTTAATGCAATTTTTGGAAAACCACTGCTAGTTAGATCCTTGTCCTATGGTTAAACTGATGCCAAATTGAAATACCTGTGTTTTTGCTAATGCTATCTACCATCCTAATTTTTATAGTGCCTATGCTAAAGTTTTTATGGCAAGTTTTGGACAAACACTGTTAAGTCAGATTCTTGTCCTGTATAACCTAGGCAAAAATTTAGAAATTTATTTTTAACCTGCCTACCCTTTTTTTAAACAGAATTTTTTTTTTTAATCTGAGGTGGAATATCTTACATATTCTTAATATTTTTAGCATTTAGTAAAACATTAACGATTTCAACATAAAAACAATGTTGGAACATCTTTACCTCCAATTGTTTGTAGGAGGCCTCATGTCTTATTTACGTTATTTGTGTTTGTTTGCGCTACAGTGTATATTGGTGTCTAACACATAGTGTGTTGTGTTTTTATTTTGTCTTTCTTCGTCTTGTGTACCAAATGTTGCCAGTTGCCAGTATTCTTTAACGATTAATTAAAAAAGGCAGTGAAAAAATCATCAAAAACGCTTCATAAAACCTTGTTACTAGAATTTCTTCACGAAATTTCATGAATGAAAGCAAGATTGAACTGTAAAAAACTACATTGAAAATCGTCAAATCAAGTACATGAACTTTTCAGAATTTTGGCAGACATTTGCAATTTAATCGGTTGAGATAAACTTCTTTAATGTTTTCAAAATTCAGGTTTTATAGAATAATTACCCCCTCCAAAAATGTTATCTGTATCTTTTCATTCCTAACGAGTTGGAAACAGTGTGAAATTTCTTTAATGTAGTGTAGAGTCATGCTATTTCATTAAAACTAAATTTCTATCTCCACATTATAATGATATTTTGTAAATCACCTATCATCTCCTTAAATCGGGTTATCTGTCTTGAAATTTACCTCATTTTTTTTTCATTCATACTTTTTTTAAATAGGTCAATCAAAATGTGTTATCTCCTTAAATTAGGTCAGCTTTCTTGAAATTGACCTATTTATTTTTTCATTCATATTTTTTTTAAATGGGTCAATCAAAATGTGTTATCTCCTTAAATTAGGTCAGCTTTCTTGAAATTGACCTATTTATTTTTTCATTCATATTTTTTTTTAATGGGACAATCAAAATGTGTTATCTCCTTAAATTAGGTCAGCTTTCTTGAAATTGACCTATTTATTTTTTCATTCATATTTTTTTTTAAATGGGTCAATCAAAATGTGTTATCTCCTTAAATTAGGTCAGCTTTCTTGAAATTGACCTATTTATTTTTTCATTCATATTTTTTTTAAATGGGTCAATCAAAATGTGTTATCTCCTTAAGTCAGGTCAGCTTTCTTGAAATTGACCTAATTTTTTTTTCATTTATTTTTTTTAATAGGCCAATCAACATTTGGGTAGATTTACCTATGATCTCCTTAAATCAGGTCAATTTTCTAGTAATTGACATATTTTTTTTCAGTCGTATTTCCAAAATATTTGTCAATTAAAATGAGGTACTCGTTGGTAGACTCTTAGTCCCTGGGACTTTCACTGGGCCCGTTAGTTAGGACCTTGGTGCTGCAGAGTTTGTCACTGATTGAGAGCTTCACAGGCCCCTTTAGTCAGCACTTTCGTGTTGACATTATATTAAAAATATATGTAATAGTACATTTATGTATTTCCAAAATATAGACAGACATTAAACATGCTAAACTTACTTAGCAAAAATAATGACTTCCAAAAACAGAGATTTTACAGCAATTTTATTGAAATTGTATCCCCTTAAAAACAATACAAAGTACTTTTGCTAAAACATTTCCATGTTATGCCAAATATTTTACTTCCTAATAACTGAAAAATTATTGTAAAAAACGTTAAGTTAACATTAGACATGTTATTTACACAATTATGAAATAGAAATAGAAATAGAAATAGAACTACTGTTTTAGCAAAAATTGGTTTGGTCCATAATGCATCATTCTCACTGGAATATAGTTGAAAGATATGTTGAAATTTTTATGGAAACTCTACCCATAATGCATCATTAACACTGGAATATAGTCAAAAGATATGTTCAAATTGTTATGGAAACTCTACCCATAATGCATCATTAACACTGGAATATAGTCAAAAAATATGTTCAGATTGTTATGGAAACGCTACAGTACATTTTGATTTAATATTTAAAGTGCATATATACCAGTGATTCAGCTAGGTACCAGTCTCAGGACATTGACTCATTAATTTTTCAAATGTCCTGAAGAAATTTATAAAAATTAGTTAAGTTGTAAAAGAATGTCCTGAAGAAATTTAGATAAAAATGGCAATTGTCCTGTTAACCTGACGGTCTAGCTGAAACACTGTATACACGGTCAAATATTTCCTTAAAACATTTGCTGTCCACCTGTTTCAAACACAAATTTGACTGTCTGAATACCTATCAAACTCCCTTCCAATATTACTGGACCAAACAGACATGTTTGATGATGTATTAATTACACAATCAAAGTTTGGTGGTGTAATGGTTCATGTGCTCATCTATTAGTGCGGTAGATTGTGGGTTCGAGCCCCGGTCTGTCAAACCAAAGACTATAAAATTGGTATTTGTTGCTTCTCTGCTAAGCACACAGAATTAAGGAGAAAGAACAAAAACTGGTTAGCTCGAAATCAGAATAATGTGGAGCGACATGTCTACCACGGACTGTTGTTTCCGTGAGCTAGCACTATACAAATCCAACTCAGCATGTTGGTCTAGTACAAAGCAGACCTCATCATCTCATTGAAATTAACTTGTTTTTGCCATGATATAGCTGAAAAATTGCTGAATTGGCGTTAAACAACAATCGCTCACTCACTCACTCACAATCAAAGTTGTATTTCAAACAATTGGACAGGTAAAGACTGAAGGAAATTTTTTACCATACAAACAGCTTTAGATTAAAAAAAAATTTGATTTGAAAAATATGAAAGAATTTGTTTGAATAAATAGAAATTTGTTTTCTAAATTTGGCTTTCGGGTAAGTAGGTGAAAAAAATTCAGGCAAAGACTGCTAGCCTGCAGTTGAACAGTACTCTTAGCCTTTGGATGAAAAAACGAAAAACGCTACAGTATTATATATTTATATATATATCATTAATTCCATGAGGCAGTGTCATGGCAATCAGTACTCTCTGACGAAAAACGCTACAATATTTCTGGTACATTATTTTTTTTCCGTGGGGCAGTATGATTTGTTTCCATGAGGCAGTGTTATGACAAATTGTGTAGACTAGAGTACAGTCAAGTATGCCTTAAAGGGCAACTCTATATAGAAAATCACTAAGTGTAATTATATAATTAAAACATCCCTCCCACTGGTACATGACTAACATGACTCACTATTTAACTAACAATATTTGTAAAACATCTTCAAAACATATCAATTTTTATGTCATGTCTTTTCAAACACCTAACAGTACATTGTTATCATCTAGACTATGTAATGTCAATCCCTATAACATGTTATACCTGGATATTCAAAGCACACATCTATTCAACTTGTTTTGAGGTGTGATAGTCTTTTTATTTCCACATTGCAAAGTTTATTGATATTTTCTTCATTTCCTCATTACAAAGTGTAATTTTATTATAGAATTGATTATTACCCTGTTTTATTGGAGATTTCTTGTTTCAGGTGTGATAAGTGTTTTTATTTCCTCATTACAAAGTGTAATATTTATTATTGCCCTGTTCTATTTGGAGATTTCTTGTTTCAGGTGCTGATAGTATTTCCTCATTACAAAATGTAATATTCCTATATTTATTATTGCCCTGTTCTGTTGGAGATTTCTTGTTTCAGGTGTGATAGTATTTCCTCATTACAAAGTGTAATATTCCTATATTTATTATTTCCCTGTTCTATTGGAGATTTCTTGTTTCATGTGTGATAGTGTTTTTATTTCCTCATTACAAAGTGTAATATTCCTATATTCATTATTACCCTGTTTTATTGGAGATTTCTTGTTTCAGGTGTGTTACTGTTTTTATTTCCTCATTACAAAGCCTTAACCTTCCAGCACCATGCTTCCCTCACAGTGGAAGGGTCTATTCCTTTATCCAATTTGCTAATTATATTATTTCACCTTAGAAGTACTTCTATTATTATTATAGACTGTAATAGTAGTAAAATAATAGTACTGGAATCAATATAAATGGGTTTAACATTGATGATATCTGACAAATAATTGAAACTTCCCTCATGTCTTTATTTATGTTGTCCTCTCAATTCAAGAAGTGACCCATAAGTGCCCTCTGATTGAACAAAACCAGTGAAACCTGTCTATACCAAACCCTAAATAAGCAAGAATCTTGTATAAAGCAAACTTTAAATAAAATCCCAATTTAAGAAATCTTTGTTAATTTAGCCTGCATAAACAGAACACCTGTCTATTCCACACACAAAATATGGTCCCACGGAGGTTCAGTATACACAGGTTTCACTCTAGCATGCCTTAGTTACTAAATTCCTTACGAAAACGAAAGCTAGTCGGAAAGAGGTTTGGTTTAGAGAGGTTTCACTTTACCATGACATACATTTGTACTAAATTTTCAGGAGATCACTAAGACCTGTTCAAATACAAAAAATGTATGTATCAAAGTAACATGCTTAATATAATTATGTCATTATGTCACACTGTCACACGTCAGGTGATTGAGGGCTACTATGATGTATGACATAATTATTCAAAAAACAACACTTTGTATACTTTTGTAGTTATTGATGCAGTGCTATCATGTATCAAGGTTATTTCCGTACAAATCAATTTTCACAACATTCGTGCCAACGCAAATTAACATAAATGTTAATTGGAACACAAATAAAATTTCCAGATACAAACTACACGTATTATTACAGAAGTTCTCCGCTTGTAAGGCCACTCCCGCCAAAAACGGAAATATCGTAATACACTCTTACATGTTGAAAATATTTTCTAGTTGTTCATTTCTGTCATTGATGACTTTCGAAAGGAATTTGGTAGGAATTCTCATGTAGAAATTTAACCACTTTAGTGATTAAAAATATTATGAAAATTTAACCAGCTGGTTAAAACACGTTAAGAATAAGTTTGGTTTATGGTATTTAACATCACATTCAACAATATTTCAGAAATATCGTGGTGGTCAGTTTTATTGGTGGAGGCAACAGGAGTACCTGGAGAAAACCACAGACCTGCCGCAAGTCACTGACAAACTTTATCACATAATGTTGCTGTACAAAATGGTTAAAACATGATAAGAATAGAAGAAAGTAGAAATAATGTATGATTTATATACACTAATTATATCCTGATAGAGTCTTTAGATCCTGTTATTAAACCATACATCATAATAAAAACATATGTTAGGAGAGAAAATACAAATCTATATAACAATACATGTGCTTTGTACGATATTCATAACATTGGTATTTTTACCTTAAGGGCATTACCATCAGTTATTTATTTAGAATTATAATTATATTATAAACAGATTGAAGAACCAGATAAAAAATTCACTGCTTTTTATTGCATTTGTCCAAAATAAACCTGCTTATAGCTTGAGAGGCATTCTTTTATTGAGAAATGCAAGATTATTTTTTTTGTTTCAGGGGAGATAACTCCAACAAATTACAAAAAAAAATGAAAATATACAACAAAATATATTTACATGCACACGTGTACCTCCAAATATGTAAAAAAAAATATCTGCTTATAGCTTTACACATATTTTTTTTCCATTTCAGGGGAAATAACTGAAACAAACTGATTTTTTTTTCAAGGGAAATAACTCAACAACCTGACAATATCTTTTTCCATATCTGGGGAAATAACTCTTAACAACCTGACAATATTTTTTTTTCAATTCAGGGGAAAGAACTCCAACAAAGGACAACAGAAACCTAACAATATATTAAGTATATACAGAATATATTTATGTGTGTGTTTGTGCAACTACACATTTTATGCAATTGAAATGGTATCAATTTAAAGTTATATCCTTGAGGTTGTGTACATTCTGGCATGTTGACAGAGATTAGATTTATACTTTAATATGTCTATCTATCCATCTATCAAATTTAAATATTCATTTTAAATTTGACTTGCAAATTCTTTGCAATATTTTTTTTCAGATGCTAGAATGATGTAATACAGCAATACAGATATTGTTTTTATTCATATTCATTTTCTTTAAACAAAAATAGCTCAGTAAAAAACAAATCAGTGGATTATCTCCCTTTGTAAAACTCTACAAAAGAAAACATCAGTGGATTATCTCCCTTTGTAAGATGCTACAAAAGAAATATCCCTTTGTCAAATGATACAAAAAAAAATGTTTTTTATTAATCTCATGAAAAGACACTCACATTTCTTCATTGAAAAAGTTTTCATAGTTTCAACCAAGTTTTAAGACAGTCTGGCCTGAAGTGTTATAAGAACCGTAGACGATTCATAACTACTGGTAGGGCATTAGCTTACATTGCGAGAGGTTCTGGGATCAAATGCCATCATGGACATTGCATTTTTTAGAAATATAATATGCTCTACTATAACAATCATATGTGCAAAAAATAAAAAATTACATCGTTAAAATCAGTATAAGCACGACATTATAAAGGACAACATTGAATATGATTAAAAACAAAGCATATTTCTGCACTTTTCAGACAATTTGACAGTTATTTTTGACTTATTGACATTTCAGGATAAACATGATATACCTACATTGTGGGTAAATATTAAATTAATTTGCACTTGGTGTGAAAAATGTCAGAAAAGGGACAATTACCTGTTTCTAAAGCTCCTACAAATAAATTTTATATTTTCCAACAATGTACCTATATTGTCTATTTATTTATTTATTTATTCAAATGTCAAAATAAGAAATAACAGTACAAACGTCAAAGTGCAAATATTACAATACTGCATTATATTAAATAAAACACCTGTGGCAGTGAATAGCATGAGAATGAACTTTTAACCTGCTAACATCTATATATCTAATCTGAATATCTTAATCTTAAAAAATTAAAGTATTATCTTTGCTGGTCATAGCACATTTGTTCTTGTTTATAATCTGAATTTGTGTTGTTTTGTTTTGTTTTGTTTTGCTTTGGGTTTTTTTTTCATAACATGCAGGACTTTTTGAATTTTCACATTTTTTCTCACTTATGATCTACATCTAAATTTACGTTGTTTTTTTTTTCACCCTTTAACACGCAGGAGTTGTGTTAAATTAAATTTGGCAAAATATTTATATTTTTATGCGGCTTATTTAATTTTTAAGTATGTCATTTACATAAGCTCTATTTACGTTGCACATAAGCTAGGTATTTAACTTAATTACAAGTTTTACACTTATATCAATTGGTGAAAAATAGCCAAACATTTTAAAGCCGATTTTGGACCTAATCCCTAAAATACATAAAAGTCTGTCATACCAAACAACTTGAAGCACGGGATTATTGAGAATTACAAAATGTTAGCCTTGACCTCATTTTTCGATGGATCTAGGATCATACTCACATAGTGATTTACGTGTACTAACAAAAAATAAATAAACAACAGGCAGCTTAGCCCTGTGATACAAGTACATGTATGCCATATTATATACATTATTATGTATAACAGTTCTGGGACAAGTATAATAAACATACAAAATATATGCAGGTGGTTACAGTGTAAAATATCGCAAACAACTAGAAATAAAGGCGTGCTTGCACAGGTCAAAATTTTCCTTCAAACATACATTTTAGAGTCTAAACTCCAATGCAACTCTCTTCCAATATTTAATGGATAAGGGCTTCCAATATTTTTCAGGTGAACCAGTACTTTACTATTTGCAGGCAGTATTTTTTTTCTTAAAATTTGAACTTTTTCATGAATATCCTTTGTAACAGTCTTTGAAATTAGGAGGTACCAATTACCATTTTAAGTGGGTAAAAGTACCTTATACCACTCCTTATTGAAAGAAAGGTCTGATGGAGTTCTTCAATACTGGACAATATCCAAAAAGTAAGCTTAAAAAAGATAATTTCTTAAGACACATTGTGAGGAAATTCTATTGCAACTGGCTAAATCTATATGTACATATTTATACCTTAGCTAAATAAAATAAATTGAAGCAGTGAATTTGTATTCATATGCTTAAATTAACCTAATTTATCAAATTAACATAAATTTTGGCTCATTATTGTAGACAGTCCAGTCCAAAATTTAATATTTATATATTATTTGATTTCAAAATAAAAATTGCTTAGGTCCTTTTGTGAACCCCTTAATTTCATTATAGGATTTTTTTTTTTAAAGAAAAAAATTATGAAATCTTTTTAATTAAAAAAAAATAAACCCTTTTTTGAATGCCTTAATATCATATTATTTTAGTTTCCAATTTTTTTTTGAATACTCAGATTTTAGTTAGAGGGCCCGTGTGGCTCAATGAGTTAGGTCGCTGGATCTAACAACTCATACAAGCCTATCTCCAATACGGCATGGATTCGTGCCCAGCTTTGTAAATTACAAAAAAGGGTGCACTCAACTCGCAGTCGCAATTGATAAAGTTTACCAGTTGCTTGCCCATGGTAGGTGGTTCTCTCCGGGTACTCTGGCTTCCTCCACCACTAAAACTGGTCGCCATGATATAGCTGAAATATTGTTGAAAGTGGCATTAAAACACCAAAAATCAAATCAAATCAATCCAATTGTTTTTTCTTTATATAAACCCTTCTTTGAACTTCTTAATACTATTTATTTATTTTTTTCAAAAAAGAAAAAAAAATCCTTCTTTGAACCCCCTAATATGATTATAAGCTATTTAAACAAAAACAAAAATGAATGAACCCTTCTTTGAGCCCCTTAATTTTAAATCATATTATTTTATTTTATATTATTTAGTTTATTGTTGTGTAAACAATAATAAGTAAACAAATAGTGTGTTATTTACGACTGAATGAGTAACAATATAAACAGTACAGAGAATTACATCAAAATCACTTGACCATTATTAATTCTGGAGCCATTTAATATTCCAACAATGGTCCCTATACTTGAGATTTAATTTCTCACACAGGATCATAATTTAGAATTATATAACCCCCCTATCAGTTTCATGGTAAATGATTTGTTAAAGTCATTTAAAATCTAAAAAAGAAATAATTGTGGTCAGTAGTAATGTATTCATGTCAAAACACATATCTTTACAGGGAAATTAACTGACCAGTCTCTAAATTAAATCTTACAATAGCATCCCCTCAAAAAAATTCATTCCTTTTAGCTATCAAGCTAATTTTTTGTAATATTTTCCACAATTTTTTTTATTTCATAAAATAAAAAAATTAGGAGATAACTATAGCATTTTAAAATTTGCAGACATCAATTTTTGATTTGATGGTTGCAGACTAATTTTACTGACGCAATGTGATGCATTATGGAGCCAGTAAATGTATATTTGCGACCATAAATTACAATTGATGTCTGCAAATACAAAACAGTTATCTCCATTCTAAGGCATTTTCTGATAAATAAGCAAAAATTGCATTTCAAATTAAACAGATCTATCGTTTTGGCATATGCAAACTGCTTGATGTCATCAATCATGTAATTGATGTCTGCAAATATTTGATGCCATCCAATCAGAAAAGGTGTTACATTGTACATACAGAGTTGCATTAGAATAAACCAGGACTTGCTGCATACAAAGGAACAGAACACAAAAAACTGTGGTTTCTTGATAATGAGACAATAATATTTTTAATTCTTTATTTATTTAACGAGGTTTGCTGACAGCCGATGGCTACAAGCGTTTTTCCTCAATCTATCCACACGACTGACACAAATTCTACTTACAAAACTTTCAGGATTAGCATCCTTTACCACTACATAATCTAGAGAGACTTTTTCTGTAAACTTCTCAAACTGTAGTTTTTCTTTTAAAATCATAAGAAAAATTAAAACTTACCTAAAAAGAAAAAGAAAGATCTTCAATTAAAGATTATAAATAATATAAAAACATGTAGAGATTATATTTGACATTATATTTCCTCTCCCAAACCCCCCTCCCACAAACAGACGAACAGATTTACATGTCAAAAACAATATGTCTCCCCCAGTTATCAATAGGTCTATGTTAAACAACCACATCTGCAGTTGTATAAATATTTCCCCTCCCAAACACACCTCCTCCCACAAACAGACAGACAGAAATGAAATGGACATGTAAAATAACTATATGTCTCCCTCAGTTATTATTAGATCTAGGAAAAAACAACCACATCCGCAATTGTATAAATATTTCCCCTCCTAAACATCTTTCCAACAAACGGACAGATAGACATGCCAAAAACAATATGTCTCCCCCAGTTATCATTAGGTCTATGAAAAACAACCACATCTGCAGTTGTATAAATATTTCCCTTCCCAAACACACCTCCCACAAATGGACAGACAGATGGACATGTCAAAAACTATATGTCTCCCACATAAACCATTAGATCTATGAAAAACAACCACATCTACAGTTGTATAAATATTGGTACAATTACAGCCTAACTTCTACACAGCTGCTTTATAATGGAGTAACATTAGAATTGTTGGTTCAGTCATGTAAATGTGTCAGAGAGGCATCGATGGCAGTCTATTACTACACACTGAAGTATGGAGTAATTAGAGTTAAGCCTTGTTGGCTCAAAGTCATGGTAACGTGTGAGAGAGGAGCAACATTTCTATTACTGCACACTAAAGTATTTCACTATACAAACAATCAATTCCTTAATTTTACAAATGTGATATACAGTAAAAATTGTCTTAACTGAATTAACCTAAAACTTTTGTGTTCACAATAAGGTTAGGTTTATGGTGTTTAACACCACTTTCAACAATATTTTAGTTATATCGTAGTGTCAGTTTTATTGGTAGAGAAGACCAGAGTAGCTGGAGAAAATCACCGACCTGTCACAAGTCACTGACAAACTATATCGCATAATGTTGTATCGTGGACACCTCGCAATCAGCGGGATTTGAACTCACAACTTTAGTGGTGATAAGCACTGATTGCACAGATAGTTGTAAATCCACCTACCATACGAGTAAGATCAGGACAGCCCCTTGTGTTTGCAATAGAAAGGTGTTCAGTTTATCCAGGTTTAATTAACAAATATTTCTTACACAGGGACTTTCATCATTGGTTTATTCAGGGTTCTGTTTTATTCTGGGTTTGGCTTTATTCTGGGTTCTGTTTTATTCTGGGTTCAGTTTTATTCAGGGTTCTGTTTTATTCTGGGTTTAGTTTTATTCAGGGTTCTGTTTTATTCTGGGTTTGGTTTTATTCAGGGTTGTTATAATTTTGGGTTCGGTTATATTCAGGGTTCTGTTTTATTCAGGGTTCTGTTTTATTCTGGGTTCTGTTTTATTCAGGGTTCTGATTTATTCTGGGTTCTGTTTTATTCAGGGTTCTGTTTTATTCTGGGTTCTGTTTTATTCTGGGTTCTGTTTTATTCAGGGTTCTGTTTTATTCTGGGTTCTGTTTTATTCAGGGTTCTGTTTCATTCAGGGTTCTGTTTTATTCTGGGTTCGGTTTAGACCATCTCCACTATATTGTTCACAATTATGAGTGCATTATGTGAAAAAATGACAAAAATACATGCATTAATTTTTCTTTGATTATATATTTATGCAGACTGCGGTTGCATTATCTTTTATCCTGGAGGGTGTCATGGACGTGTTGGTATGGTAGTTAGATTTATATCTACCTATGTAATCAGTGCCTGTCACCACTAAAGTTGTGATTTTGATTCCGGCCGGTAGCGAGGTGTACTTGATATCACTTTACAATTTAAATGTTTGTCAGTGACTTGCGGCAGATCACATGTTTTCTTCCAATAAAATTGCCTGCCACAACATAATTGAAATACATGTACATATATTTTGTATTAGGTACTACAAGTATTTATGGCAACCTTTTTTCCTAATTTGTCAAAAACAACAAAAAACAGAAATAGTCTAATTTTACATTTAAAAAAAATAATTTTAAACTCTTTTACACCCAACTCAAGTACATGTGCAGATTCCCTTAATCTTTCAATATAGTACATGAAGAAATAACAACAGCTCATAAAGCTTCTAAGACCATATACTTTTCAAGGGACATTACATCTACAAAAATGTTTGAACAGTACTCATACTCATACTTGAGTAAAAGGCAATCAATATGAAGTTTCTAAAATTCTGATAATAAAAAAAAATATAATATACAGACAGACAAATAGATGGACACCCACCATTTCTATATCTCACGCTCTGTTTTGCCATGCCGAAGTAGGGACAAAAAAAATGACATACCAGTAATTTCTTTCATTGATCTCTATATCCAATTTCAGGATTGATTGGTTTATGGTGTTAAAAACCACTTTCAACAATATTACAGTAATATCATGGCTGACAGTTTTATTGGTGGAGGAAACCAGAGTACCCGGATAAAACCATTGACCTGTCGCAAGTCACTTACATACTTTATCACATAATGTTGTATCAAGTACACCTCATCACGAACAGAGTTCAAACTCACAACGTTAGTAGTAATAGGCACTGATTACATAGGTAGCTGTAAATCCAACTACCCTACAATCACGCCCACCATGGCACCCAGGAAACAAATATAAATAGCTACTGATTTAATTAATGGAAGCAGAAGTATTTGATAGACTTAAAGATAAAAAAAAAAGAACCCACTTAATCCAAAGGTAAATAAACAAATGATATACAATCACTCCTTTATTGAACAGTGCCATAGATTTGAGAACATAAAGATCCTGCTTAAATCTGTTTTGTTTTCCTCTGAGTATTGCTTCATACATCATTTAGATCTCTTTATATTGTTTTAGTGTTACTATAGCAACCCACTGACCTTCATAGTTTGGGCATAAATTGTTTTAAATTTTTTTTTAAAAATTAACATTAACCCATATAGCACGAAATGTCATTGTTCATATTTAGGCCATTCATAAACAAGAGACCCATGGGCTACTATACTCACCTGAGATTTATATACAGTATAATCTGTCTTATGTCACCGTTCAATGAAATATTGAAATATGTCGGGTGGTCGCTAAATACAAGCTAATTAATATGAAATGCACTGTAAAGGGAATTTAAAATTTAAGGTCACATAATACAAGTTATTGCTTAATAGAGGTGGTCACTAAAGCAGGTTTGACTGTAATCAATTTCTGTACATTAATATTGTATGTGCAAAATCTTAGAAAAAAACCTACATTTTTTAGAACGACTAAATTGTACCTATCTTTATGGCCAGGTCAGTGTAATCTTGCATAATCTTTTTTTTATGAAGACATATCGCCCACATCCATAAAAAAAATTATATGTACCATAGCAATAAAATATAATTCTGCTATATTTTCTCTATAAAATAATGATGAACGTTATTTATGTAACTTGTGTCTGTTCCGTTACGATAAATGTCAATTTTTTTATTTCCTGTTGCGGTAACAACCAGAATGTGAGACTAGACATTTAGAGAAAATGTCATTTGGCTCACGACTGTCCTGTCGTGAGAATTAGATATGTTGAATCGGGGTGATTTGTATACCGCCAAGCGCCCCCAGGAAAATCTCATTAGAGAAACATTTTCTATTTATGCATGTGACAAGACTCTTTATGATCAAATTTACTTCTAATTAATACTGCACTGGTGTCTATAGATAAAAAAAAACCAAACAAACAATCCTTCATGTGTAGAATTAGTAAGTATAATCGTATCTCATATAGACTAAATTAAGTCTGGTAGCCACAACCCCCACAATACAATAATACCTGCTATACTGTCCCCGTCTATTAAGCACAGGGGCTGATAACAATCATTGCACAAAATTTTAGGGCTATGGTAAGGGTTTTATGTTTAACGTCACTTTCAACAATATTTCTGTTACATTGTGGTGGTCAGTTTCATTGTCGGAGGAAAGTGGAGTATCAGGTGAAAAATAACCGACCTGCCACAAGTTTTGATGAGATAATGTCCACTTTGTAATAGCCCAACACATATTATAGTGCTTGCTAGTGCTAACAACAAGTCTGCAGATAGGCATGCTGCCTTACTCAGACACATTATCCTGATTCAGATAGACATGCTGCCTTACTCAGACACATTATCCTGATTCAGAGTCAACCAGTCTTTGCTCTTACTCCTTAATGCTGTGGGCTCAGCGGAGAAGCACTAACTGTATAGTCTTTGGCTTAACCCAATCAGGGCTCAAACCCACGATCTACCACATTAGATTGATTGATTGATTGATTGATTGATTGATTGATTGGTGTTTAACAACAACTTTCGCAGTATTACAGCTATATCATGGCATACCGCAAATGAGATTTGATTTTGATTTTTGGTGTTTTAATGCAACTAAGGCTTTCAGCAATATTTCAGCTTTATCATAGCGACCAGTTTTAGTGGTGGAGGAAGCTGGTGTACCCGGAGAGAACCACCGACCCTGGGCAAGCAACTGATAAACTTTATCACTTGCGGCTGCGAGTTGAGTGCACCCTTTTTTGTAATTTATAGAGCCGAATTGGTGATAGGCTTGTATGAGTTGTTAGATCCAACAACCTAACTGATTGGGCCACCCAGGCCCCTCCACACATTAGAAGCGAGCACACTATTACACCAGAGATTCAATAAAAGTGATGAAAAACAGCATAAAGTGCTGAGTTAGATATCTATATTTTAACATTTATAAATATGGATGTCCTAGCTAGCCAAGTCATTAAGGGTATTTACAAAACAAATGTATGTAACAAAACAACGACATTCTCATCAGCATATTGTTTATCAAATCATGTCCCGTATAACGGTAAATAAAAATTAACTATTGGCTAAATCTCCGACACTCTGCACCGAGAGTCATGGTCAATACCATTACCAGAAATTAAGTTGGATCAGTTGTCGTTGCTAGGCAGTGTCTTAATGGTAATTACGGCTTTCTGCCATTTTTATAATCATTTGACAAGCATGGACAAATAATTTACATAAGAAATATGTATGGTTCGATATAGAGTAAAACCTGTATTAGGAGGTCACCTTTGGGACAAAGACAAGGTGGTCTTTTAAGACAGGTGACCACTTAAAAGAGGTTCAATTCATATCGAATTTTCAATAACAGGACTTGAAAAAATGTGACCTTTTAAGAAAGGTGACTGCTTAACAGAGGTGACTATACAGTGAAACCTGTGTTATGTGACCGTGTCTCATCTACGCTGTGAAAATCAAGTCAAGCAAAGCACCTAACAAACATGGATAAGATATAGTATTGACAGAACAATTTTCAGGCAATGTTTTCACTAAATAAATAACGAAAAAGCTGACTTTAATATTTCTAATTCGGTCTATTTGGTGCTTATTTATGTTTTTCATATACAGTGTGTGGCCAAAAGTATTCGCACATGTAATAAAATCCCTATATAATCAACCAAAACAAAATTTTTTCAAAAAATTATTGTGAAGTCATTTCTGGATAGATGTTAACAAATTTTACACCAAAACATTCGGAATTGTCTATATTTTGTTTGTTTATTTGCTCATTATGTTTATATGAGTCGTTTTTATTTGTACATAATTTAAACATGATTGTTAATTTTTAGGATTTATTTTTAGTTGAAATATATAAGAAAATCAAAATCAATTTTTATTTGTTGTGTTTAAATTATGTACAAATAAAAACAACTCATATAAACATAATGAGCAAATAAACAATCAAAATATAGACAATTCCAAATGTCTTGATGTAAAATTTTTTTTAAATCTATCCAGAAATGACTTCACGATAATTTTTTGAAAAAACATTGTTTTGGTTGATTTTATAGGGATTTTTTTACAAGCGCAAATACTTTTGGCCACACACTGTACATGTATTCCTAGTTAAAATATTTAGGTAAAAAAAAATTAATAACCGAAATCGAAGACAACATATATGTTTAAATACAAGCTTGTTTCAGTTTTTTTTTCCAAATATTTGCTCCCTTTTTTCAACTTTCAAAATTCAAATAATGAAGCAATATCATTGGTTAAATAAAAAAAAAATTAAATGTAACACCCCCTAATGATTATCTAAAAAATACATGATTGCCCCATAATTTTAAAACAAAAATTCCAAGGAACAAGAAATTTATTTGTTTGTCCTTAAACATTCAGATTTTGGCAAAAGTGCAAATTTAACTTTGTAGTCATTGCTGTTACCATAGTCAAAAGCATAATAAAGTGGAATTTTTCTCCCAGAAAAAAATGGAGAATTTGAACAATAATTTATTGTATATCAAATGACTTTTTTCTTTTCACTCAAGAAAAGATGACATTCTTTACTCTATCTACAACTCAATCTGACTTCAGTGTAAACATTTAATGAAATATAATAAAGAAATCTCAGATCTAGTTCAGAACATGATAACAATCAGTGGTTGTCTGCCTCAATATCTTTTCAACACCACTATAAAATGGCTGATTTATAGAGTTAACCTGTTTTATTTTCATTTTCTACTTTGAAAAAAATGATTGAAATGGAACATAAATGTTTATCACTTTGATATAAAATAAAAATCTTTTATGCTCTAATTCATTTTTCAATTACTTAAAAAAAAAATTAAAAAAATTCTGTACTCAATAACTCAGTGCATTATCTGTTTTTGTTATTAATATTTTACTAGGTATTGAAACGTCCATTTAAGTTTTAGGGGGGGTGGGGGTCACAGGCTTTAAGTTAATAATAAGTCATGTCTCAAAATTCTATGGAAAAAAATTAATTGACGCGAAAGATGCAAAACAAAATATATATAATCTTGCCCTGCAGTATTCAACAAGAAATTTTAAGAAAAATTTCTGATTTTGCATGTCCAAGAAAAAATCAAGATCTGGGGGGGGGGAACATAAATCCTTCCTAAAACTTATATGCTCATTGGTCCCAAACTACTGGTAATGTATCAGGTTTAGGATTAAGGACGTGTTTAATGCCACTTTCAACAATATTTCAGTTATATCGTGGTGGTCAGTTTTATAGGTGGAGGACCCGTAGAAAACCACACTGGTAATGTATTATCATTCATTGTAAAAATATCATTGGATGAAGTAAAGACGTTTATTTAAGAAATAAATCATGGAAGCCAGAATGTGTTTTGAGTTTTATCATGGATTGGCGAATATTAGTATTTTATTCAGAGCCAGAGGCGAGGGATAAATTTTAATAATATTCGCCAATCTTTTGAGTTTTAACATGGATTGGCGAATATTAGTATTTTATCCAGAGACAGAGGCAAGGGATAAATTTTACTAATATCCACCAATCCATGTTAAAACTCAAAACACATTCTGGCTTCCTTGATTTATTTTGATTCTGATATGTCTAACAGTACAAATACGGTAATTTATATTTACGTTTGCGGAAAATGTCGTTCACAATTTATGCTCCCAAATTTTAGCAGACGGTAATTCATCAACATGTACATTTACGACAAAAAAGTAAGTCAACATTCACCAGCGCATGTGCGAATGAGATTATACCATCGATAAATCGCTTGTTTGTCTACAAAGCGAAAAAAGGACGTCAATGTTAGAATAAAAAACTGATAATTGTATAAAGTATTATGAACAGATAAGCTACATATGTACTTATAAAAGTGCACAAAACCCATATAATGATCAGTTCAAAGAAATTTACTCCTTTAAATAATAAACTCCTCAAACTTCAACCCAAATTGAATCTCAAGATTTTTTAAAAAGTGTATTTACAATCTATATAAAAATCAAGCATAATAAAAAAGGATTGGGTAAAAACATGCATATGATTAATTACACTTTAACAATTAAACGGAAGTCAACATTTAAATTGAAAGATTTTCTAGTTAAAATAAATGTTAAATAACTATCAAATAATTTTCTCGTGTCAAATGTCTTGTTTTTATTCTTTTGCCCAAACCTGTCCTTTTTGTCAATTTTTTTTATCAATACCTGTATATATAGCTATATAGTATCTTATTTTATATTGTCATCGACTTAATTTAAGCTGTGCCGTCTTAATGCGTCTTAACGCATGGGAACGCGGGGCAGTTGCCCGGGGGCCCTACGGACATAGGGGCCCCACACAAATCTATGTATGTTGTCTGCAGCTACGATTTTGACCAAAAAAAATATATGCTTTGGAAATTGGTAAATAGCTTTAAAATGATGAAATAAAGGTAAATATTTCACATTAAACAGCTTATCGAACCACTTTCCGCCTTTTGAGAACGAAAATTGCCATCGATTACTTATTTGCTTGCAAGCAAATAATTTGACCTCGCTTTTTCCATATGCAATTGACCTTACTAGTGACAGGTAAAAA
>MJUT01064003.1:1076927-1091832 GCA_002080005.1 Gigantidas platifrons
ATAATTAATAAGATGGTGTCCATTTCTTGATCGATCTCAAAACACGAGCAGTTGCATGTTTTTTTCCCCAATGCGCGTACATTTCATAACATTTATAGGTTACAGAAACATGTTTTATTAAGGCATCAATAATATCTGATAGTTTTTATGGGTAACAAAAATTTACGATTTGGCAGATAATGCCCCTTTAATGTTTAAACACTGATTTTGTTGGAAGTACCAATGTAATCAATATATGGTTAATTTTATCCACATTTACAGTTTTATTCCTATGAGTAGTTGTGTAGATATGGGCACCAGTGCACTGCTTTGCCCGGGGGCCTATAAGGATGCATTGGAGCAATACATTTATAATTTAGACCCTTCAAGAGTAACAGATCCATTAACAATCAAAAACATATTGGCAAACTTATACAATGCTTGAAATTGATTCAAACCACAGTCCTTTGACCCAAGACCAGTCAAACTTTGATTCAAACCACAGTCCTTTGACCCAAGACCAGTCAAACTTTGATTCAAACTACAGTCCTTCGGCCCAAGACCAGTCAAACTTTGATTCAAACCACAGTCCTTCGACCCAGACCAGTCAAACTTTGATTCAAACCACAGTCCTTCGGCCCAAGACCAGTCAAACTTTGATTCAAACCACAGTCCTTCGACCCAAGACCAGTCAAACTTTGATTCAAACCACAGTCCTTCGACCCAAGACCAGTCAAACTTTGATTCAAACCACAGTCCTTCGACCCAAGACCAGTCAAACTTTGTTAGGACCAGTAAATTTTTCAGTATTAATTAGAAACTACATGTAAAAAATAAATTCAAGGATTTGATTTGACCATAAAATTCTAATTTTCATTTCGAGGACTGAAAAACTGGAGGACTCGGGCCATATGAGCATTTGAACAGTGAGTTTTGTTGTTTAAATAAAGCCATGTGATTGATTTTTTTAGCTGTATCAATATATATGGCAAGAACAAGTAACTTTCTGACGAGATGATGATGATGATATTGATGTCTGCTTTGTACTAGACCAACACTCTTTAGATTTTTCAAAGTACTAGCTCACAGAAACAGCAGACTATAGGCTGAAATGTCGCTCCACTTGGAAACATTATCCTGAATCTATACCAACCAGTCTTTGCTCTTACTCCTTACAACTGGTTGCTTAGTGGAGAAGCAGAAATACCAATTCTATAGTCTTTAGTTGGATCCCATATGGGTCGAACCCACGATTTACCACACTTGAGACGAGCACACCATCCATTACACACCACCGAGACAGCTGGGTGCACATTATACACAAGAAATAAAAATTCTTATTTATTCCTAAATGATAAACATTAATTCAAGAGTGAAAACCTCCATGATATACCTGAACTATTGTTGATGATTTGATTTGATTTGATTTTTGGTGTTTAACGCCACTTTCAACAATATTTCAGCTATATCATGGCGACCAGTTTTAGTGGTGGAAGAAGCCGGAGTACCCGGAGAGAACCACCGACCATGGGCAAGCAACTGGTAAACTTTATCACTTAAGGTTACGAGTCGAGTGCACCCTTTTTGTAATTTACAAAGTCGGGCACGAACCCACGCCGTAAAAAAAATAAAAATTCAAAATTTTAAAAATTAAAAAACTATTGTTGAAAGTGGTGTTAAACATCATAAACAAACAAAAATCAAAAGTGAAAAAAATGGTGATTATCATACATGAAATATAAATGTATCAGAATATGATGAAGCACTGTGACTAAGTGTGCTTACACATCCTTCCTCCTCTATCTCATTGACCGACATATATTTCTATTATAAAAAGTTATTCAAAAGAAAAGAGAATGTGAGTATTGTATATCATATATGATCAATTACGCTGACTAACAGAGATGAAACTTAACAAGGGCCCAAGACCACTAAAATTTGGTCTGGATCAGTGTTAATTGCTGAACCCCAAGAATATCTTCTTGGCTTGGCTACTAAGATTGTTATTTTAGGGATCCCAGCAGGCAACTGCAGAAAAATTGCTAAGTTTTGTCCCTTGACTAAGAGAAGTTTCTAAATCCCCATCCCCCCACTCCCTCCTCTTATTGACCAACATTTATCTCATGCTATCTTATTACAAGGTCAAGTTCACACTTACATAATTATATACATTCACACTGCATGCATTTTACTAGTGATACTTATGATAAAAAAAAAAATCCAGTTTATATATCACTGTATGTAAATATTGATTTAATAAAGAGATTAAAGTTTTATTTACCTGAGAAATCGTCTTTAACACACAGGTATTTATTACCTGTAATTTCTCAGGTGTGTTAATGCACTTTCAACATGCGAGCAAATCTGCAGGATTAAATGTACCGACTTTTTAACAATTTCTACTTATTTTTTTTATTGACATGTTCTCATGTTATCTACCACAGATTTATTCAATCATGACACTTAACACACTTAATATTGTAATACCCCTGCCAAGTTTTACAAGCAGACTCCTGCTAAGAAGAAAATATCATGTGCCAACATGGACATTTATACAATAAAAGCTTTATTTGTACTTTCAAACCCATTGTATATTTTCCCTGAGCTGAAGTGACATGTACTTCTATTTTCCCTGAAGTGACAGGTACTCTATTTTCCCTAAAGCGGCAGGTACTTCTAGTTTCCCTGAAGTGACATGTACTTTCTATTTTCCCTCCAGTGACGGGTACTTTCTATTTTCCCTTAAGTGATAGGTACTTTCTTAATTCCATGTTTATGTTTTATTTAATCATAAATTTGGCATCATTTTTACTGCCAGAATAACAAGAATGTTTTACCTTTGATAAAGATCTTAATTTACCTTTTCTCTTTCAATTAAATAGTTTTTAATTAAGTGCAGGTAATAGATTCCTCAAAAACAGGTGATAATTGCTACTTCAATACCTTTATATCTTTAAAGTGCCACAAGTGGCAAGCCCCATCCAGACAGGGCATTAATTTTCATTTCAAATGGGTTTAAAGGTCATCCTCCTACATTAACCTATGACATCAATCAGTTCTTAATTAATTATATTATCACTAATTAGCCCTCCTCCTAAAATGTGCAAGTACAGGTAAACCTACCCATGCAGCTACCTCTATTAAACAGTCACATGTATTAAGAGGTCACCCTTTACGTGTTCTGCCTTGTAAAATTTCATATGAATTGAACCTCTTTTAAGAGGTCATCTGTCTTATAAGACCACTTTTTTTTATTGTCCGAAAGGTGACCTCTTAATACAGGTTTAACTGTATATATACATTATATAGCATTTAATTTATCAGACTACTAGAAATGGCAGGAATTCCTCAAACTCCAGTGGTTCTGTCACCTTGTTCCCATACCAGATACCAGGGCTGTACCCTGTACCCACTAGGGATATAGGCAATCCACCCAAAACCAACACCTAGAATGGTACAATCAGGGCAATGACTTTTGACTACTACGGGAAAAGCTGTAGATTTGGGAAGGGATGAAAATTTAACTTTTCATAGTGGCTACACTACGATGCATCTACTCTTTTCCGAAATCAATAAAAGTGGTCTTTAGTGCGACACCCTCAAAACAAGACACCCACTATCTGAATTATAACCTGAAAACCACCAATCGCGAGGGCAGCTGATATCACATGGTAACACACTACGCAGGTCTAATGAAAGTCGAGTGCTGTAAACTATCACTCGTAACTAGTGAATTAAGGCACAGAAAAAAGGTTTTAATCGAACATCAACAGATAAACATATTAACCTATAAAAAACTACATTAGATCAGTATATATTTCTCTGTCTCCGCATCAAAAAATAAATTAAGACCGAGACAGCTCCATTATATTAGTTATAACACTGTTCACTTCACCTAAAACAACAATTTAGCGATTTCTGTTCATTTTACGTCTCTTTTTCCCTTTCTTATATTCAAATCAACAAAATGTGAACTTTATCGGTAAGTTAATTTGGAAATGTCTTTAAGTAAGAGAAATGTTATCATAGATACATAAGATCCAGAGACTTTAATGATCCATCCCCCGGGTAACGTTCTTTTGACCGCCGTTCTTTGGTTTCTGTATATATCTATAATTTACTAAGAACGCTGAAATTTAAGACAGTGGTTAAGATCAATACTCAAAATTTTATTAATTCTATATAAGTCAAAGTCAAAATATGATCGGTAAATTTCAATGTTAAAATAGATCAGTGCAACAAACCTAATTTTTTATGCCTATCCTAAATTTGTTATTGCTATTTTTGATTAGGGGTTAGGGTTATGAAGTTAAACGCTACTTTCAACAACCTCGCCTGAGTGGGATTCAAACTCAGGGGGGAGGGGGGAGGGGTTGGTGTTTAACGCCCTTTTCAAGTTCAACAATATTTCAACTATATCATGGCGATCAGGTTTATTGATGGAGGAAACGGGAGTACCCAGAAATAATCATCAACCTGCTGAAAGGTGTTTACCACAAAATATGATACAAGATATACAAGTGTAAGTATCCATTTTAGGTCTTTAGGTCGATCTGAATTTTAACTACTTAAATAATTACATGTACTTTTTTCGTAGGTAACTGATCATTAATCTTAAAAGAGAAATTATCTTCCCAGGTGCCAATTGAACAGACGACCATATATTTACCTAAATTACGCACAATTATAAAATGGCTCCAGATAAGTAATGTTCGCCAGATAATATCTTGTTAAATCTAAGATCACAACATAAAATCGTAGTCATACACATTGAGGTTAATTTTGACATACAATTTTCAAAAACCGAAAAATTGATACGATTGTTTGTCAGAGGGGGGTTCAAAAGTTAAATAGGTATAGCAATGATTGAACTTCGCAAGATTCAATGATGCCTAATTATAAGAAATGGATATGTACTTATATATTTAATTATTGAAATGTCCTCCACAATTATTTTATTTGAAATAACTATTGTTTTGCCATTAAATTTAAACTACGGTAATTTGATCATATAAAGTACGTCTTTTTGTTCACACATTTTTATTGCACTAAGACATGCAAGCATTATTAACTAATGATGACTTGTACACTATATATACAGAATAGTCCTCTAAATAGGCCATATATTTTCCACAGAAAAAGTTTCCTTACTTGGGAGGGACACATTACTGGTATTTTACTATCTCTGCACAGGTTATATCTGGCCTGCTTACAGGGATAGACATGACCTTTGGAGAGACCAAGGACGTAATATATACATCCTTGGAGAGACTAAGAGGGGGCCTTCTGTATATATTCTTCGAAAAACTATGAAAAAACTTTTCCTTACGGTTTTTATATCTAAGGATAGTCTTCCAGTCCAAAATTGTTTTTCCAGTTGTATTTTAGTTATAGCATGGGTACTCGTCGCCATGATATAACTGAAATATTGCTAAAAGAGGCGTTAAACACCAAAAATCAAATCAATTATGTGACTACTCAGGAAAATCGTCAAACCGAATACAGGTAGACCCTCATAACACCATTCCTAATAATCAAGGTTATGGTGTTTAACACCACTTTAAACACCACAACCTCAATTATTAGGAATCGATGAAGCAAATTCAGTCAAGGGTATGTAAGAGATACCATGTCATACAGAGAGACAGACTGACAACAATAAACAATAATATATCCCGTCAAAACGTCCCGTCTCTAAAGGTTATAAAAACTTTATACTACCATAGTCAAAACAGTTATAAACACTCTAGACAAAACGTCCCATCTCAAAGGGTTATAAAAAATCTAGACAATCAAAATGTTTGTTAAAGTTTTAAACAATTTGAATTAAATTTATTATCCTTAAGGAAATATAAAAACTTTTTCAGTGTACATGTATTTTAAATCAATGTGTGCCATTCCTAGTGGTATTTATTTTATCATAGGACTACATAAACCACAGGTAAATTTGTGACATAATACTACACCACAGGACTACATAAACCACAGGTAAATTTGTGACATAATACTACACCACAGGACTACATAAACTAACTATAATTTGTGACATAGTACACGAGTTTACCACATCATAGGACTACATAAACTACACATAAATTTGTAACACAGTATAACGGCTTACTACATTGTACACAATCTATTTTATCACAGGACTACATAAACTAACTATAATTTGTGACATAGTACACGAGTTTACCACATCATAGGACTACATAAACTACACGTAAATTTGTAACACAGTATAACAGCTTACTACATTGTACACAATCTATTTTATCATAGGACTTCATAAACTAACTATAATTTGTGACATAGTACACGAGTTTACCACATCATAGGACTTCATAAACTAACTATAATTTGTGACATAGTACACGAGTTTACCACATCATAGGACTACATAAACTAACTATAATTTGTGACATAGTACACCAGTGTACTACATTGTATAGAACCTTTTTTATCATAGAACTATATAAACTACACATAATTTGTGACATATTAAACTAGTTTACCACATCATAGGACTACATAAACCACACGCAATTTGTGACATAGTACAACAGTTTACTACATTGCATAGAACCTATTTTATCAGAGGACTACATAAACTACACACAATTTGTGACATAGACTAAGTATACCAATGTCATGGTCGTAAGCGCAATGGAGGCAAATGAGGCAAATGCCTCACTTTTGAAACGGCAAGTATAACCTTTGAAAGCAAATCAAATCTTTTTTCTCTTCAAAATTTGTCTAAATTCACCCCCCTTTGCCTCACTTTATTCAGACCCGGCCTACGGGCCCCGTGAATGTACTACACTGTACAGATCCATTAAAAGCCACAACAAAATTAAAGGAAGTGATTAATGTTTTATTTGGACCATTTATATCATTGAAAGCCATAATAAAATTAAACAAATTGACTGATTTATTTAATTAAGGTTTTAATTTGGACAACTGACACCATTGAAAGTCACCATAAAATTAAGATATTGATTGATTTAATTAATCAATAGTGTTTTCACCAGTAAAAATCCAAAGAAAATTTAATGCACTAGATGATTGAATGTTTGCTTGCCATTTATACCAGTAAAACACTGTTGGTAACCCACAGATGATCTCGTTCTGATACTCTCCTCATTGAGTAATTTGATTTGATTTGATTTATTGTGTTTAATGCCACTTCCAGCAATATTTCAGCTATATCATGGCGACCACTTTTAGTGGTGGAAGAAGCCAGAGTACCCGGAGAGAACCACCGACCATGGGCAAACAATTGGTAAAATTTATCACTTGCGGCTGCGAGTTGAGTGCACTCTTTTCTGTAATTTACAAACCCGGGCGCGAACCCACGCCGTATTGGTGATAGGCTTATATGAGTTGTTATGTAATCCAGCTACCTAACTCATTGAGGCACTGGGCCCTCCCTCATTGAGTATCAGAGTGCTATTATATTAGTCGTGGGTTAACATCGATACATTTAAAGTAGCTGAATGAATTAAAACCTAGAAATCAAATATAGTGTGTTTCTGGAATTATCTTATAGTCAAAAGATTGGAAAAAAAACAAAATAATGTTTAATAGTGAAATGACCACGTTCACTAGTACGGTTAGGGTTATGGTGTTTAATGCCACTTTTAACAATATTTCAGTTTTATCGTGGTTGTCAGTGTTATTGGTGGAGGAAACTGGAGTACCCGGAGAAAACTACCGACCTGTAGCATATCACTTTCAAGTTAGTAACAGTGATAACAATATTAAATACACTACCTGTAGCATATCACTTTCAACTGATAGACTGACAGAGTGGACTTTCACTTTATTTATGGTGGACGTTGACCTGATAGACTGACAGAGTGGACTTTCACTTTATTTATAGTGGACATTGACACATTACCAGATCTCAAAGTCTTTGTTCTTCCTGGTTAATGCTGGATGTAGGGAGAGAAACAGCAAAAACGAAATTAAATAGTCTTGTATTGGAACTAAGGAGTGAAAGATGTTGATAATCTTTTTATTAACAAGTCTTTGATTTGACCTAACGGGGTGAAAGATGTTGATAACCTTTTTTTTCTTAACCAGTCTTTGATTTTACCTGTTACCAGAGTGAAAGATGTTGATAACCTTTTTTTTTTTTTAGCAAGTCTTTGATTTGACCTAAGGAGAGTGAAAGATGTTGAAAACCTTTTTTTTTTTTAACAAGTCTTTGATTTGACCTAACAGGATGAAAGATGTTGATAACCTTGCATTACAAGGTCAACACTCCATACATCAAAGTAACATATAAACATGTCATTATTACATGTACCTGTGACCACAAATGGACATTAATAGGTGTTAAATTATTATTAACCTATGTATACCTGTGATATTGTTAGACTGAATACATCCTATCTGAGAAATTACAACTTCCGTACCAGGCAGTGTAAACAATTTTGAACTTTCTTTGATCTGAAGTCAATACCGCTTCTTCTTTTTTTAACACTTTTTTTAAAACATTTTTCAATCTGATTAAAATCAGCTAACATATTTTTATATTTATTTCATTTTCCGATTGAATGAATGATTATTTTTAAGATATTTTATAATTGGCAAAAAAAAATTTGATCGAAAGGTGAGCCAAATCATAAGATTTTTTTTTTTTTCCAGCTCTATTTAGACATTTAAGGCTCCAAGATCTATATGCACATTTTATTTTGACAGGGTTTGTGAGAGAAATTAAATGAAAAAAGCTATATATTTTTTTTCCAAGCTCCATTTGGACTAAGTGTATTTAAGGCTACATGCACATTTTATTTTGACAGGGTATAATAGCTTCATTTTTTTTCATTTAAATCCCCAAATGTCTTGAAGATTATCTTAATACACCTGTAATTTAGAACTTCAAAGACAGACACCAGACAGGGACTGCCCATTTTCTGGTCCTTATTTTCACTTCTTTGAAATTGAAGCCCCAAGCCTGTCTATCAGTGACAGTTGTAAAACTATAACATTTTTATTATTTAAAAAAATTTCAGGCTCTATTTGGACTAAGTGTATAATATCTAAGGCTTCAAGATCTATATGCACATTTTATTTTGACAGGGTGTTATAGCTTTATTTTTTTTTAAATCCCCAATGTCTTGAGATTATCTTAATACACCTGTAATTTAGAACTTCAAAGACAGACAACAGACAGGGACTGCCCATTGTCTGGTCCTTATCTTCTGTCTTTGAAATTGAAGCCCCAAGCCTGTCTATCAGTCACAGTTGTAAAACTCCTAAGCCATATCATTTTTTAGTAGTCTGGTTTTCCCAGGGGGTTATCATGTTCAATATGTCTTACACTTCTTATAATAAATTTGATACCCTAATCATCCTATCTTATCAGGACACTAATAATGATCAAAACATAAATATATGGGAGAGGTGTAAATTCTGTCTATTAATTATCTGTTTTATTTATGTAATATGAATTATTACATCTTTAAGTATTTTTTTATTGTGTTTATTACTATTTTGTTTATCTAAATTATAATATATAAATAATTTAAAACATTTAGATGCACCTGAAGAAATTTATAAATCTGGGTCTTTTTTTGAATGATTTTAATTTGAACCTTGTTACATGTATATTGAACCAGCTAGGCACAGCAGTCTTCACGATGTCTCAGCATCGGTCTTCCCGACTTAAGATCAGTAAAACTTTGTTCAGACCAGTCAATTTTTCTGTTTTTTTAAGAACTATTATATAAATATAAATTCAAGAATTTGATTAGGACCAGTAAATTCAGATTTTCATTTGAGGATTGCACAGGTCACAGGACAATTTTGCCCACCTATTTCTCAAATTGTCCTGAAGAACTATATAAAAATTATCTTAATTATTAAAGAATGTCCTGAAGAAATTTTGATCAAACTGGCAATTGTCCTGAAGATTTCAAAGTCTAGCCGAAACACCGTTGAACTCGCATACATTTTATAGTAAGTGGTTTTCTTGGACAACATGGACAGATATTATATACTCTGTTTGTAGAAGGGGCTACCATGACCATGATCCTATGGTAGCTACAAGCTAGTGAGATTTATATCTATAATAACAATCAGAACCTACTTTCAATAATATTTCTGTTTTCAGTTACAGTTACAGTATATCATGGCAGTCAGTTTTATTGGTGGAGGAATAAAGGCCAATAAACTTAGTTTGATTATTATAGTGCTAACTCACTGAAACAACATTCTGCAGGTAGACATGTGGCCCAATTCAGACACATTATTATACCTAATTAGTGGACATGCAACAAATACCAATTTTATAGTCTTTGGTTTGATCTGAACTGTGACTTTTAACTGTAGAACAGCAATAAAAGTGCTGTTCCTTTACTTAATTTGTGCTTAAGTGTAAAATTGGATAGTCTCACACTTTCATTTACATCCATATCCTTTCTTACTAAATATAGTTGCATGTTCATTTCCATCCATATCCATTCTTACTAAATATAGTCATATTTATTCTTTAAGTGCATTTCGCTCCTGTATTTTAAATGTTTTACGACATATTTCAGGGTTTGCTTGCATCAATAAAGTTAATTTATACGTCATCATTTATACACAACACTGAGGGCTCCCACAAGGATGTTAGCATTGTTTAAAGAGACACAGATTATAACTCTAAAATTATTGTGGGTTTTTTTCATAATAAGTTATCGTTTGAAATTTCACAGCAAATATGTCACTAAACATCTAAAATAAGACATCATTTCCGTCTCAATATAAAAATATTTTCATTGATTTATCAGTCTTTGCCTTAATTTTTTTCACCTACTTGCCCGAAAACCAAATTTAGAAAAATGTTCTAATTATTCAAACAAATTCCTTCTTAATTTTCACTTGTTTATCCAGTTTTACTTGTCCCAGGTTTCAGGCAAGTGGGTTAGCGGGAAGACTGATTTATTGATTGGGAAAAATTACCAGTATGAAACTGATCATATAATATCCCATTTAATACCTCACCTCTACATTGACTTCATTTTCCTTTCATAAACTTAAACTTGTTTCTTTACAGTTTATTTATTGTATTGGTAATTGATGCAACCTTTTCTACACAGATTTATTGATGGATGAAGATCACTTGAGCATGCAGACAATTTACTGGAGTAATTACATTGTCATTCACTGTTACACAAGTATCTTCTGCTAAAATTCAAAATCATCAATGCGTTTTGGTGATACTTAATCATAACAACAAAACAAAGATCATTTTTCATGTAGATTCTTATTCACTGCATTTTGGTGATACTTAAGGCCATAAAAAGTTAATTTCTTGGTTCTCAGGCCCGCCCGCATGTGGAAATTCGTCGCCGCATTGCCGATTTTATTGCAAAAATAGTAAAAAAAATAATTAAATAAGGTAGCGCTGTCCGTACGGAAAAAACAACCGCATCCATTTTTTCTATTATATCGCGTGGTCGGTGAAACGCTTTAAAACACATCATGCTTAAATGAGATTTAAAGCATCGCTATAACAATGCATAAATAAAAAACGTGTTTCCATTTGACATTTAGACAAAATGCCAATCGTTTCTGTGCAAATTCGGCACAAATGTTTGCCAGTTTTACCACGGAACATAATAGGGGGCTTCTACGAAGCTTGTACCTTATTGGAATTGCTTACGGAGATAAAAAAAAATGATACGGTGGGACCAGCGGATTGGACTTTTCCATAAACATTAACCACTTGTGATGTTTCTGCCACCATCGGAAGAAATAAAATTGAAATTTTCGATAAAGTAATGAAAAGTTTTATACATTGCCATATTTTTCACCAAAAAAAAGAAGAAAAAATGCCTCCCTCATCACTTTTTACAGCAGTAAAAGTATAAAAAAAAATGTCGCCCTCCCTCATCAATTTTGACAAAAAAGGGCCTGAGAACCAAGTAATTAATTTTGCATGGCCTAATCAAGTTCATTTTTCATGCAGTTTTCTTTTTCTTTTTTTCTGATGCAAGTGGCCATATAATCTTAAGAATTTACTACTTGATAAGGGGTATATTTAATTGCCATGAAAAAAAGTATTGCTTTAGAGTTAATTAATTAGCTCTAGATGCAAAAAAAAATTCCTTTTTCTTTCAACTGTTGTGGGGGTCCTATGATACCGTGGTAGTTAATTTAAAAATATGGTGGCGAAAATTGATTGAAATAGCACATGAATACATGGGACCATAGAACCTGCTCGACCATTGGATCAGACTATATACAGGGTCGGATTATAGCCTTCATAAGCCCTCTGCACTATTTCGTCATTTCTTATCTCATACAATTAAAAATGAAGTGCAAAAGACAAAATGCTTCTTCTTTTTTGTTAGCCCTATATATATATATGACTAAATATTACAAATAAAATAAAATTATATTCAAATCAAATCAAATCAAATACTTTATTGCCATTATACAGTTACTGCATGCGACAAAAATAAACAGAATACAAACAATACATACATGGTAATAAAGACAAAATAATTTTCAAATAAACATTTCAAGAGTCCCCTGAACATTGAATGAATTTAGAATGCTTGTTTGTTAGATGGTGTTTAACACCACTTATAACAATATTTCAGCTATATCATGGCGGTCAGTTTTTTTGGTGGTGGAAACCTGAGTACCCGGAGAAAACCACCGACCTGTGGCAGTGCCACAGGTCACTGACAAACTTGATCACGTAAAGTTGTACACCTCACCCTGATCGAGATTCAAACTCACAACATCAGTGGGGATATGCATTGATTGCATAGGTAGTTGTAAATCCAACTACCATACGATCACGATTACGACAGCCCTTTACTTAAATGAACATAGAATGAAATTAGAGAAACTAATATATCATTTTATAATAGGATTTAGATCAATACAGAAAATTACACCAAAATAGATTAAAATCTCGTTAGATCTGGTACTAATTGATCTGAGATATCTGATGTCTAATCCATATGCTTTAGATTGTAACATGTTGCAGAAAAAAATCCAAATTATTACAATAACATAGATTTTTTAAAATATCAACTTACTGTCAATTTTTCATGATGCATGTAACTGTAACAATATTTTCAAACAGAGACTAAATTTTACCAACAACAATAGGGTACATATACCCATAACGTGCGGGAAACAAGTATTCTCATTTTCACGTAACACACTTCCGGTACAGGAAATGAGCATTCTCATTTTTCATGTAATGCACTTCTGGTACGGAAAATGAGTATTCTCATTTTTAACTGTTCTCTCGCTATAGCAACAAACGGCAAACAATTGGGCCACTCTTAAAAATATGTTTGTCTCCCGCACCCGACCCTCCATTTCACCTATGGGTCGGTAGGTAGGGGGAGTTTGTTTTTTTTTTCAGCAGCGAAGCTTCAGCATGTTCAGATGCTGCGTTCATTCACAAATCTGGTTCCTTCAGAGTCGAGCAATGGATTTTGTTCATTTAAAAGTGTAAACCAGTTCCGAACGTAAATTCTGGAACAATATCGGAACTTCCAGTCACGATTTCCAGTATAAACCAAAAAAAACAACATATTTCGAGACTCAACGTTTTCTAACGGTCGGTCGGGTGCAGGAAACAAACAATTTTTCAATTTTGGCCTTGGAGCTGTTTTCACAAAAATAGAAACTTGTAAGACCAAAAAAATACATCTGTTTCCGCTAACATTCTTAAAAAAAAATAGGTTAGGTAGGGAGGCAAAACTTTATCTTTCTTATTTTTAACTAGGTTATATAGGACACGAATCTAATTTTGAACATTTTCTCAAAAAACGGCAATACAAACTTTAGCGTAGACACTGAAAACTAAAACTCGATAAGGTAGGACTGGAAACAAAGTTGGTTTTGGGGGAGCCTAATCACAAACCTGAGGTTAACAGTTGCCTTTAATTTCCTCAATTGAGGGCCCGGGTGGCTCAGTTAGTTAGGTAGAAGGATTACCCAACAACTCATACAAGCCCATCACCAATACGGTGTGAGTTTGCGCCCGGCTTTGTAAATTACAAAAAAGGGTGCACTCGACTCACATACGCAAGTGATAAAGTTTACCAGTTGCTTGCCCATGGTCGGTGGTTCTCTCCTGGTACTCCGGCTTCTTCCACCACTGAAACTGGTCGCCATGATATAGCTGAAATATTGCTGAAAGTGGCGTTAAACACAATAAATAAAATCAATCAAACCCTCAATTGAAGAAATTATTAGTTATTAAACAGAGATATATTGTACTCTACAATACATACATTTTTTGTACCAAGATATATTTTACAGTTTTGTGACATATATTAAATATGATTTTGAAACAAATTTAGCAAATTCTACCTGTATTGATCATGATGATAACTTTTTGTCTGAAGTAAAAATCTAATATTTTCAACATTTCTCATATTTTTTCAAAATCTTTTAATATTTTCACCATTTCTCATATTTTTCAAAATCTCTTTTGTTTTATAAATCAAAAATTATCACTTGACAAAAGTAAACAAATCTGACCCAGTTTCTGTGAGCAAGCAGACATCTTTATTTCATGTAAAACAGACAGATACACACTTTCTTCTAAGATTTTGTACCAAATAATCTAACTTCTTCAGAAATTTCAAAGACTTTGCAGTAGATAAGGTGTGAATTCTACCAGTGTTATCTCTCAATGGGAATATCAAATCTATAGCAGGTGCTCCCTAACTTCTTTCCTGTCTGATAGGGATCCTTTATTTAAAAAACTTAGATAAACATCAATTATAATCTGATGTAAATCAAAGAAAAACAAAGATGTTGTTCTTAGTTTTAGACAGCTCCGATTCTGTGTTCAATGTTCAGTAAGACAGTTTTCTGGTGTATTCAGTGTTCTGAGTCTTAGACAGCTCTGATTCTGTGTTCAATGTTCAGTAAGACAGTTTTCTGGTGTATTCAG
>MJUT01064003.1:1107395-1123439 GCA_002080005.1 Gigantidas platifrons
GGGGGGGGTTATTCCTTTTTTTATTCATTAAATAACTTTAAACATCCATTTTTAATTTAATTTCCTTAAAAATAACTCATATGTTACATGGAAAAAATTAGTCTTGTGAACCTCAATGTTTTTTTTTAAAATACATTTTTTATTTGATTATTTAACTTTTAACTTCCATTTTTTATTTATTTCCTTCAAAATTACACATATGTTACACGGCAGAAATAACATATCACGTTTCAAAAAATCATTTTTAGATGATAAATTTCTGAAATATTTTTATTGGTATCAACAACTACAAAATGTATGAAGTTTTTTTTCTCAAAAATTGAGTTATAAAAAAATATTGGTCACCGTGTTGTTGAAAAAATTTAATCATGAAAATGGTTTCAGAAGGGGAGATAACTCTTTTAAAGCTTGAAGAATGGCCCAACACTACGAAGTGTTGTGTTTATATAACACTATTTAAAATAACTCCTATTAAATAATACTAACTATATGTAGCCACTAGTGGAGCAGGAAATGCTTACCCTTTCGGAGCTCCGACATTCACCCATGGTTTTCATTGAGAATCATGCTACTCGATCTTTAGATTTATGTGTATCACAGTATGTTGAACAGAAATTGTTCAAGAGGAATTCAGTGTAAAAAAAAAGCATACATTTATTACAGACTTGAAATAAGTAATACATTTCTTTTTTCATTTTGGGTGTTGGTCCCTTTTGATCCCTTCAGTTTTTGATTTAAACAATATTTTACTTTATATAGATGATGTACGACGTAGAAGCTGTTGTGGTCATATGGTAGTTGGATTTACAACTACCTATGCAATCAGTCAGTGCCTATCACCACTAACGTGAGTTCGAGTCCTGCTCAGGCGAGGTGTACAGTACAACATTATGTGATAAAGATTGTCAGTGACTTGCGACAGGTCAGTGGTTTTCTCCGGGTACTCTGGTGTCCCCAAAATCACTTTGTGCAAATTAATAAGGATTCAGAAACCAGATTCAAGTGTGACTCAATATAAATGATAAACAGAAAAATAAAATGGACAAAAATTGAGCAGGAGTCTGAGCTGAATTTTTGCTTTAATTACAAGATTCATAAGAGTTAAAGAGTATACAAAATCACAAACTTTTTGCAGTTGAATGAGGATGCCAGTTTATGGTGTTTAATGCCACTTTCAACAATATTTCAATTCTATTGTGGCGGTCAGTTTTATTGGTGGAAGAAACCGGAGTACCCAGAGAAAACCATCAACCTGTCGCAAGTCACTGACAAACTTTAGGGACACATGTGAAATGTTGTATCAAGTACACCTCGCCACAGTTGAATATTGAATGAAATCAAAAAGCAAGATATTCTAATTCGTTCAGAGATTGTGAAAATTATAAATTATTGCCATATTTTAAAGTTGAATGTTCAAGCATTGTCAAAATTCAATGGCAACATTCTTTCTTTTTTGTTTTGTTACAGAGTACCTAGATCGATCCACAACAATTTACCAATTTTCATATTCACATCTCAAACATAAGAGATATGGGAAACACATATTTTTAATTGTGGCCTTACTTTTACAAGACAAAGAAACAGATATTTTTTAATTGTGGCCTTACTATACAAACACATGATATAAAAGGGTTCATTCAGTACTTTTTGTTTCATGAAGTGTCAATGTAATGTGTTCTTATTTGTAACATTAACACTTTGAGTGACACCACTGTCATTCATAAGAATTTATTAGATCTATTTCAAATTTATTTATTACAAATTCTGATTGTAATTTAATTAACAGTGAACAATTTTTATTTGTTACAAATCCCTGGTTGTAATTTAATTTACAGTTTGATATGGTAGTTTGACTCCATGTTGATGTTAGATTTTTATGATAGGGTGTTCATTTCCCTAGGGCTTTTTACTTATTTAAATTATCCCACATACATCTAATGTATCAACTCCTATTAAAATGTCTGTTTCATCAAGTTTTAGGGGTTTTTTTATTGGAGGGATCGGTCAGCTGATACTGTTGTAGATCTATATATGTTGGTTTTATAGGAAATACAATACGCAAGACAACAGTCATCGATTCTGTATTTTAAATATTGTTTCAAAATTGTTCAACTACCCAAGACAACAGTCATCCATTCTGTATTTTAAAGTTTTAATTGTAAATTTTTCAACTAACAAAAAAAAATTGGGAAAAAAATAAAATTAGTGGTTTTTAAGGTCAATGTTGGCACAAGAATATTGCATTTTAAAATTTGTTGAAGGTGGCAGCACCATAACCCAGGATTTTAAACTAAGTTTCCAAATTTTTCAACCAATATATTTTCTATTAAAAAAAAAGAAAAAATTTCATGTCTAATATTGTTACCAGGATTTTCAATGGGGAACAAAATATATACAATATTTTGAACATTTTCTTTCTACAAATTAACCCTTTTTATGATATTTTTTAATATAATACAGTTATTCAGCTAGGCACTTGACTCCGGACATTTGCCCACCTATTTCTCAAATTGTCCTGAAGAATTTTATAAAAAAAAAAAATTAATTATCAAAAAAAATATCCTGAAGAAATTTTGATAAAACTGGCAAAATTTTGTCCTGAAAATTTCATCAAAGTCTAACTGAAATACTGTAATATCACATTGAAATTCAGAAAATGTGGTCCCAATGTCCTTCAAGATTTTCTAACTGTAGAGCTACACAGTTCATATCTTAGGTTTGTTTTTCAGACTCCCACCCCCCACCACCACCCTTGTTTCATACAAGGCTGGATTTTATCTATTTTTGTTTGTTTGTTTGTTTGCTTGACCCAGATATAGGTGAATTAAAGTAAATAAAGATACTACTATAGAATACTCTAGTTTAAATCACAGGGGCCAGATGAGTTTTTTCATGTACCTAAAGGTATATAGGTATATAATTCAAATTCAAATTCAAAATTTTATTGTCATTAAACAATACAGATTGTGACAATTATACAAATTATACAAATAAACATGTAACAAAGATAACATAAAATCGACATTTTCAAGTAAATATGTTAGGAGTCCCCTGTCCTCAGTTCTAATGACTTTTTTTTAAAAAGGAACCCAGTTTATTTACTTGAGATGGTGTTGATGGCTTTAAAATATATGAAAGTTTTTCTGATTCTGATAAGTTAACGAAAAAACTCATCTGGCCCCTGTGGTTTCAATGTCATAAAAGGTCTTCAAAATTAGTTGTCAATTCAAATAAGAAGATTAATTTGTAAATTTAGACTAAGTGATCACTCTCTGGCAATTGAAACGGGACGATATAAGAAAATACCTCGGCATTTACGAACGTGCAATAAATGTGAAACTCTTGATGACGAAAACCATTTCTTTTTAAATTGTAAGCTAAATGAACATCTAAGAAAAGCTTTTCTCAGTGACTTTGACAATACTATTAATTCAAATCTACTTGAAATTATTTTTAAATCCGACTAACATCAAGCAGGTGAAATCTTTAGTCATTGGAACTGAGGACAGGGGGCACTTGATTCCATTTGTTCTATTGTGTATTGAATTTGCTTATACATGTATGTAGTACATTGCATGTTTATGTATTGTTGACTATTCAATGTAGCCATTGACCCTAATTAGGGTGGAAATTGTGCTTATTAATAATAAAGTAATGTAATCTTCATTTTGACACATTTTTTTCTTTTACCGAGCATCTGTTTATAAATGAGATTTATGCCTGAAAAAGGTAATTTTTCTTCTGCAGTTATGATCAAATATCAATATAATGATCATGATAGAAGAAAAATAAATAGAGAAAACAAATCCCTGGTGTATCACTGCTACACGTACAGATAGCAATTAAATATGCTAAGACAACCTTATATTGTTCGAAGTCAGGAGTTTACTTGGGTCATAACACATGTTTTGATTCAGATCACTGATATATAGTCGATTGACTAAACAAACAAAAATCACTGCCAAATGCTATTTTTTACACAACCATAGATTGATTAGCAGCTAATTACAAGGCAATTAATATAAGATAAAAATATCCAATACACATTTATTGGTGATGCTGGAATTTGTGTTAGTAAGTTCATTCACAAAAAATATCATTCACTCCTCAAGAATGCATACTGAATCAGAATATTTGTACCTAATCATTGATAACAGTTTTAGAACATGGTATTTCAAGTAGAATATTTCGATAGCATCTTAAAACAAATTCTACCCATTACTTGTTATTAAATCATATTATTATGCAACAGTTGTGTAATGTGGTTTAATCATTTATAAAGGTGTATTCAAGCTTTCATAATTTTTATTAAAAATTCATAATCAAAATAAAAACTAGGTAATATACATTTTGGCATTTTTTTAGGATTGGGCTCAACTGCATGATTTTGAGTCATATTTAAATTTCAATATAAAAAAATATTTAGTTGTAAAATTTCACCTTTTCTTTAGAATAATAAAAAAGAAAGAGAAAAAAATATTTAAATTTCACTAAATACAATATTTAGTTGTAAAATTTCAACTTTTCTTTAAAATACAAAAAAAGAAACGGGGAAAAAAATGTGTTTATTTGAGCGATATAAATAAAATGTTATTACGAATAACTCGTTCCCATTAAAATATCGTTTGTATAACTATTGCAGTGACCCGAAAATTTTACCTGTGAAAAGATAAAAGGCTTCTCAAACAAACAACCCAAATATCTCTCTTATTTTGTCTACCTGGGCAGAAAACGTAAATATTGTTAATTGAATTCTTAACAATTAAACAAAACAAATCAATTTTAATTATCAATATAAACGTAATTGACCGAAATTAATTTTTTTACCTGAATGTCAATTTCGTATTTATTACCTATGAAATAGACAAAATTGAAATGAAACCAATGCAACACCTACCGTGTTCAGGATTTGAAGAGATACCTCCGTTCACAGAATAAGTATAAGTTCCAAATAGAATATAAATACACAATATAAAATTCATTTCCACTGCCATTTTCAAATAAAATACTGTCAAAACGAAGTTTTAAAACTCATGTTCATATCATATCGAACTTGTAAGTTCCCCGCTTGTTACTACAAATAACCGTGTGTGAAGTTTTATTGCGCCGCCGGAAACTACGTCACGAAAATCCTTGTCCATTCATCTATTTCAGAGATTACTACGATTTACTACAAATCAGCTGTTTATTGATCTAGGTGAAATCGAAAATGACTTTATGTTACAGTTATATATTGTAGAGAACTAGTTAAATACTTCACAAAATGAGATAGAAATTAATTGATTTATTAAAAATGGTGTTTCTTCAATTTATTTTGTATTATGAAAAGAGTTCTATATTTAATTAAGTTTAATAATAGCTTATTTATCTATGACTGATTCAGAGGAATGCATTGGGATAGTTATATATTTATGTTACTTAGTAATAAAAAATAAATATTGTTTAAGCTAACAGAGTTATAGAATGAGTAATTATGAGTAATTATTGTTTAACGGCAAATGAGCAATTTTTCAGCTATATTGTGACGAGAACAAGTTAGATTTTAATGATGTCCGATTTGTAATAGACCAACAAAGATCATAATTGGCTTTTGATTTAATGAAATGTGCAACCTGGATATTCTCAGAAATTCCAGAGTTTAAGCCCAGTTACAACGAAGAAAAGTCGAGAGATAACAAAGAGGTAATCAGAAGCCGTAATTCAAAGGGCATACAATACAATGGTCAAAGGGTAGAGGGACAAAAAGACAAACAATAGCAACGCAAAGCGTGGCGTATCCCCTCTCCTAAAAAAATGACTGTGACCTTGACCTTTGACCTGTGACCTTGAAAATCAATAGGGTTCCAGATTCTCTTAAGGACTAAATAAGTATGTATCAAGTTTTGTCAAAATCCATTGAAGGATGTTGATTCTAGAGTGTTCACAAGGATGTTACGGAAGGACTGAAGGAAGGAGAAAGGACGGATTGTATAGCGTTACTATATCCCTTCGCCACTTCATTGGCGAGGGGATAGATAAAATACTTACACAGAAAACTAACGACTGAGGAACACCAACCACTAAAACACCCGGATTATGTTTAGACGAAAACTGGACGAGGTGGGTCAGGGGGATAACATAGAGTAACATTGGATACAATTGTGTAGTTTGAAAAAAAACCACCCCCATACATATATCCCGTCAACATAAAAAAAAACATTCATTCACGAATTCGAAATAGTAAAACTACTGTATATCCATTCAGATATTGATGATGTGGGGGGGGGGGGCGTCGTTGTAATCCGTACCGTCTTAACGCATGGGCAATTGCCCGGGAGCCCCATGAGCACAGGGGCCCGTGCTAATCTGTGTACATTGTGTATGGCATGTTTTTTTTTTAATGCCTGAACACTTATTTTGTTGAAAGTACCAATGCAATTCTAGATATATGTTTAATTTGATCGACCATTTACATTTTTATTCCTGTGAGTGGATGTGTAGGTAGAGGCCCCAGGGGCCTATGATGATGTTAAAACGGCCCTGGCCGTGATCGTATGGTAGTTGGATTTATAACTACCTATACAATCAGTGCCTATCACCACTAATGTTGTGAGTTAGAACCCCGCTCAGGCGAGGTCTACTCTATATAACATTATGTGATAAACCTGGTCAGTGACTAACAACAGGTTGGTGATTTTCTCCGGGTATTCTGGTTTCCTCCACCAATAAAACTGACCGCCAACGATATAACTGAAATATTGTTGAAACTGGCGTTAAATACCATGAACTTAAACTAACCCATTCATATACGGTATTATTCAGACATTGATGACCCATTTATACGAAAATCAACACACGTGGGTTAATCCTTATCGTGTTAACTTGTAATTTAATAATATAGTAATTTGTCTTGGCACTAATGAAGCTGCATGGGATTGTAGAAATGTGACTTATTGATCTATCATAGCTTAACAAACAAACCCATTGATATATTGTGATGTCATTTACGGCCCAATCATATGCAATCAAAACTGCCTCAAATGAATGACACCTCTACATAATAAATCACTGTCTATAAAGGCGCCCCCCCCCTAAAATTGGAACAAAATATGATTTTTTTGCTTAAAATCGTGATTTTTCACTGCACGAAATACCCCAACAATTTTAAGTGTGCATATAATTTTAACCTGTATATAAAGGGCAACTGCTCATAAAGGCCACATTTTTTCAGGTTCCCTTGATTAGCCTTTATGCATACATGTTTCACTGTACATGTATTTGAAAGCTGAAAAAGTTGACCCAATCCAGCGGTATATCTGTATATACCTTTATATAGGAAGTGATCGTCCGGCTGTCATCGTCAGTGGAGCGGGCGTATGAATCATAAGGGACCGACCATTTAACTTGCAGGGAGGGGGGTATGGTTTTTTTTCGTTCATAAAAAAAGTTTTCGGACAACACGAGAGTTAGAATTTTAATTTTTGTTGCCGCGCAAAGCGCGAAATTTTTTTTCGAATATCAGTGATGTCGGGAAAAATAATTTGCTTTTGAATGAAAAAAAAATATTTCAAGGATACATCTTTCTTCAATAGAATTTAATTGTGTGAATTCCAACTCTGGTAAATAACATGGAAGACACCCTGGCTTTGTCTTTGGAGAAGTAGGTCTATGTAGAAACCATAGATTTGTGAAACCAAAGGAACAACAGCTGCGACGTGAACAACTGGGTTTCAAAATATTTTAATAGAAACTTCGGTACATAACGTGCTATAACTCACGGACCTGTTATATATTTCTTTTTCAAAAGTACTTAGCAAATGTATATGTCTGGAACCAGAAGAACAATAGCTCAGTGTGACATGAAACACTTGGAGTTCAATCAAAATATTTTAATATCACAATATTTTTTTATTCATAATGCAAATTAAAACGACAACACGGTTTATGTATTCTATTACATATATACAATGATCATTTCTATGTTTTTTGACTGGTGAAAATATAGAATAAAACGAGAAAGGCACGTTTTGTTTTCTATTCACAAACCAATCGACCATTTGAACCGGAACTTGCAACATTAGTTGATGGTTGGCCCTAAGATATATAACTCCTTTCTGATGTAACAAGCAATATAGCCACAAAAGGATGGGGTTTTATAATTTTGATTATGATAAACACATAGATATCTAAATTTGTGCACACTGCCAGTTTCTTGCATAACCTTCATCAGGTACGCTCACAGTAAAAAAAAAATGGAAAGTCAAATAATTTAAGTCTTTTGAGAGCTAATAAAACAAAGGGCCTAAACAGGATAGCAGAAATGGGTTAAGGATACCTATGCTGAGGGTTGGTATGAATTGGTGTATGGTGTTTAACGCCACTTTAAACAATATTTCATTTATATCGTGGCGGTCAGTTTTATTGGTGGAGGAAATCGGAGTACCCGGAGAAAATCACCGACCTGTTGCAAGTAACTGACAAACTTTATCACGTAATGTTGTATCGTGTACAAATTCGTCTGAGCGGGATTCGAACTCGCAATGATAGTGATGATAGGCACTGATTGCATAGGTAGTTATAAATGGCAAAAATTCATTAAGGTTACCTATATGTGAGGAAGATTGACGATAGATTTAATAAATTACATTATTTTATAAAGAACAGTAAATTTCAAACATTAATATATCTAATATATCATGACAGTACAGAAGCACTGAATACTAGGCAGACGATAATTAGTTTGTAAAATGATTAATGGTTAAAGACTTAAAATATTCGTTTATTAATATGTCCGTCATGGAGAGCAGTATTTGATTGACTGCAGATCTATGAAAAATGCTCATCCTTAGAAACCAGATGTTAGAAGAGGGGACACTGCCTACAAACAATATGTCGTACGCTTCCCAGTCAGCAAACCTCTGATGAATCATCTGCTCCCCTTCCTTATTAGATAGGGGAACGGAATCGAGTTGTGAGAAGTGATACGCTGTCCTGAAATGCAGCTTTACCAATAGTTAGATTTGATTTGATTTTTGGTGTTTAACGCCACTTTCAGCAATATTTCAGCTATATCATGGCGACCAATTGTAGTGGTGGAAGAAGCCGGAGTACCCGGAGAGAACCACCGACCCTGGGCAAGCAACTGGTAAACTTTACCAGTAGGACCAGTTAAACTTTCTAATATATTTTCGGATACTACCAGATTAAACACAAGTATACCATGACAAGACGTACAGTAACATGACAATGACGAGGTGCAGTTTAATCCCAGGAGATGAATTATACACAAAAAGACGGATAAAACATACAAAATAGAACAAAACGATGAATATATAGGGAGTTTATGGTGCTTAACGCCACTTTCAACAATATTTCAGTTCTATCGTGACGGTCAGTTTTATTGGTGGAGGAAGCCGGAGAAAACCACTGACCTGCCGCAAGTCACTGACAAACATTATCACATAATGTTGTATCGAGTACACATCGCCTGAGCGGGATTCGAACTCACAACGTTAGTGGTGATAGCAACTGATTACATAGGTAGTTATAATGATGAATATACAGTGTACACTGATATATTCAACATCATTCCTTCCTATATTCGAATACCATCTGACAAAAATAACAAGATATACACATATTTCTCAAGCACAGGAAATTTCAAACAACAATCACTCTGCGTACTTATGTTCACCATCTGATATGTTCTTGGGATCCATGTTGCTCATCCGTTTAGTGTTATGTGTTGTGCTTTTTATTTTGCTTGTTTTCTGTCTTGTGTCTTGTCTGCTCACTATTGCCTGTGTCTGGATTATCCTTTCTTGATTGACCTTTCGGTTTTCTCTAACGTTTGTGTACTCAAACATATTGTTCTACAACACCAGACACATCAATGAGTCAGCAAGTATAATACATCAACACATTGGCATTCAACACTGAAATCAATAGAGGGTCCGGGTGGCTCAATGAGTTAGGTAGTTGGATTACCTACCAACTCAAACAAGCATATCATCAATACGACGTGGGTTCGCGCCCGGCTTTGTAATTTAAAAAAATGGTGCGTTCGACTCGTAGCCGCAAGTGATAAAGTTTACCAGTTGCTTGCCCATGGTAGGTGGTTCTCTCCGGGTACTCTAGCTTCTTCCACCACTAAAACTGGTCGCCATGATATAGCTGAAATATTGCTGAAAGTGACGTTAAACACCAAAGATCAAGATCTGAAATCAACAACAACGATTTGGTAAGTATGTCATACATATCGATAAATAAACGTTAGAGAATACCGAAGGGGCAATCAAGAATGGACAATCCAGAGAAACTGGCAACATAAGGGTACACAAGACGATATAACGCACAAAACGTTTCAATGAACAATAATTAGATACATTATACATATCTATGTACATGACACTTCAATGAAGAGTGGATGATTGTTGGTTAGCGCCAATTCAGCAATTTTTCAGGTATATTATGGTCAGAACAAGTTACACTTAATACAATCTCGAGAATGTTCTTTATACCTGTAATTCTACTAGACGGAATATTTCAGAGAACAACAACCAGGCTCATTATTTATTCAATTATCAACGTCAGAGTCAAAACGTATATATCTAATTTAGTGCACACGACGCGTTTCTGGAATAACCTTCATCAGGTACACTCAAAATCTAAAGGTTGGAAAGCCAAATCATTTAAAGCTTTGGGAGCAATAAAACCAGAGCCTCAACAGGATAGCCAACATCGTCTAAGGCCCGCTACGCTTGAGGGGGGGGAATCTTAGTTTTATTAATACATTGTTTGTAATTACATTTTTTAGGAACTATAAATTTCAATAATAAATATATCTAATAAACCATTTCAGTGCCGTAACATCCACCAGTAGGTTGTTTGTATTTGCAGTTTTTATCGGTGGGATAGTTAAGAACGCATCCACTATGTTGTTTTCTATATTTGCAATTCTCAGTGACGAAATCCTTCACAAAACAACCTCCAAGAGATTCATTGTGCATTGTACTTGCAGGTTCTCAAGGACAGATTGCTCCAGACAACAGCCACCAAGAAGTTCATTGTACTTACAGTTCTCAAGGACAGATTGTTCCAGACAACATCCACCAGGAAGTTCATTGTACTTGCAGTTCTCAAGAACTGATTGTTCCAGACAACATCCACCAGGAAGTTCACTGTACTTGCAGTTCTCAAGGACAGATTGTTCCAGACAACATCCACCAAAACGTTCATTGTACTTGCTGTTCTCAAGGACAGATTGTTACAGACAACATCCACCAAAAAGTTCATTGTACTTACAGTTCTCAAGGACATATTGTTCCAAGTAAAATCCACCAAGAAGTTCACTGTACTTGCAGTTCTCAAGGACAGATTGTTCCAGACAACATCCACCAAGAAGTTCATTGTACTTGCAGTTCTCAAGGACAGATTGCTCCAGACAACATCCACCAAGAAATTCATTGTACTTACAGTTCTCAAGGACATATTGTTCCAAACAAAATCCACCAAGAAGTTCATTGTACTTACAGTTCTCAGGGACATATTTTACCAGACAACATCCACCTAGAAGTTCTTTGTACTTGCAGTTCGCAAGGACAGATTGTTCCAGACAACATCCACCAAGAAGTTCATTGTACTTGCAGTTCTCAAGGACAGATTGCTCCAAACAACATCCACCAGAAAGTTCATTGTACGTGCAGTTCTCAAGGACAGATTGGTTCAGACAACATCCACCAGGAAGTTCATTGTAGTTGCAGTTCTCTAGGACAGATTGTTCCAGACAACATCCACCAGGAAGTTCATTGTACTTGCAGTTCTAAAGGACAGATTGTTCCAGACAACATCCATCAAGAAGGTCATTGTACTTACAGGTCTCGAAGACAAAATACATCAGGAAATAAAAACAAGGATGCCATTGTACCTGCAGCATGGGTGATGGAATACTGCACAAAACATCAATTAATTCATTGTTCTTTACGACAAAATAGATGATTTCGATTTTCCCATTGTGAACTTTCCATTTTTATGTAGCAACATTCCAGCAGCACCTGCATATGGAGTAAATATCTCTAAGATGATAAGATATCCCATAGCCTGTGATTCCTATCAAGATTTCCTTGACAGAGGGTTAAATTGTTGCTACTAAGGAAGATACTGAAACAAGGGGTCCTGATGGTTGTAGTCATCACTTCGGATATTTTACGGTCGCCACCATGACTTGGTTAAAAATTACGGAATATCTTTGACACCGCGGATATGTTCTGTTTGTCGTAATCACAATCCGTCCTCATTCATGACTGGGCATCGGGTTTGTAACAATAGTAACAGGACAGGTGCCGCTAGTGTAGCAGGAACTAGTTACTATTCCTGGTGGGGTTTATGTTACTCAATCTTTAGTTTTCTGTGTAGTGCTTTGTAAATCATTGTTTGTCGTTTTGTCTATTTTCTGTTGGCCACTGTATTTTCTGTCTTTCTTTGATTTACGGCGTCGGATTACCCCTTTGATGCCTTCAATAGTTTCTTTTTTGTACTTGTTCTCAAGAACGAAATACTATGAAACATCCACTACAAAGTTTAGTTACCTGTACCTGCAGTTCTCAAAGACAGAATGCTTGAGGAAACATCCAATAGTAGTTTCATTATGCCTGGAGTTCACAAGGGCGGAATAGTTTGGGAAGCATTCAGCAGGGGTTCTCAATACACCCCAAGAGTTATTTATTTATTGTGTTTAACGCCACTTTCAGTAATATTTCAGCTATATCATGGCGACCAGTTTTAGTGGTGGAAGAAGCCGGAGTACCCGATGCGAAACACCGACCATGGGCAAGCAACAGGTAGACTTTATCACTTGCGGCTGCGAGTCGAGTGCACCTTCTTTGTAATTTACGAAACCAGGCGCGAACCCACACCGTATTGGTGATAGGCTTGTATGAGTTGTTAGGTAATCCAACTACCTAACTCATTGAGCCACCTTCACACCAAGAGTCATCATACCTTAATGACGATATCTCAAATACAAGCATTCAGCTCTACAAGTTGTCCTGTTCTGACTATAGTGTGGTACATGTATTTAGTTATCTCCAATGCAAATGCAATACCCCAATGGGATTCGATACCGGATGATGTTGAGCTAACTCTCTACAAACTGAACTAAAGGAATTATTCACTACAACAGCTAGCGGAGGGTGGTTATGAACCTACTATGGTTCCTGCGTCTCAGGTCTTGAGTGTCCCTTCGGTTTTTAGACAGTCGTATTGTAGTTGGAGTTACAACTACCTGTGTAATCAGTGCCTATCATCACTAAAGTTGTGAGTTCGAATTCCGTTCATAACAAGATGTACTCAGTACAACATTTTGTGATAAAGTTTGTCAGTTTGTCCCGTTTCCTCCACCAATAAAACTGCCCGTCACGATATAACTGAAATGGGTCTGAAAGTGGCGTTAAACACCGAAAATCAAAATCTCCAATATCGTGGCGGTTCGGATATTGGTAAATAAACGTTAGAGAGTACTGAAGGGCACTCAAAAAGAGAAATTCCAGCGAAACTGACAACATAGGGTACACAAGACGTAGGCAAACAAAACAAAAACACAACACAATATGTGCTGAATACCACTATATGCAAACAAACGCAAATAATGTAAATAAGACATGTTCCCTCCTACAAACAACTAGAGGTACAGAAGAACCGAACATCGTTTTTATGCGAAATTCGTAAAGCACATCACAGCACGGAAGTCAGAACGTAAAGACAGATAATAATAGGACAACACAGAAAACTAAAAAGATGGGCAACACGAACCCCACCAAAACCGGGGGGGGTGAACTCAGGTGCTAGCGAAGGGTGAGCAGTTCCTACTTCTTTAGCAAATTTTGGCTATGGGCTGTTTCTACTTTAGTTTATTTGCTCGTACAGACAATTAAATTATTTGGCTTTCCAATCTTTTGACTATGAGCATGTCTGATGAATGTTAATCACGTGCGCATTCAAATTAGATTTTTACGTTTTTATTTTTTTTAATGGTTTACCAGTAGATGCTGTACATAGCACGTCTGAACGAGAAAAAATATGCAGTGGGTTTTTTTTGTTTTTTGTTTTATTTTTTACTTGTCTGCTCATCTTCCTTAAATTATCTGATAACAAAATTTTGATTTTAAATTTATTCAACAGGTGTCTATTGCATGCAGTGAAAACTATTAGCTGCCAAATATTTGAAATGTTGATATTTTTCTAATTATTTCAGAACGACTTTGTGGAACTGACAAACTATGTTGTAAAGTAGACTTTAATGTCTTTTAGAGCCTACCGAGTTCTATTTATAGAACAAAAAGGACGAAGATTTTAGATCTGTCTGTTCCAACTGTTGTATCATGAAATATCGTCGTAATAAATGTAATAAAACAGATAGTAGAAAAAAAAACGCATTGACTGTTCTTTTTTTTTTCAGATCGCATGTTTCAAGTCTTATGTGGGCGTTTGTCTTTGCTTGGTTCCTGTCGTTCATTTGATGCAGATCAATTTAGTCAATCTGCACCCAAAATCCATGCAATTACTGAAAACTTATTAATGCGCCACGATATAGCTGAAATATTGCTAAAGTTGGCGCTAAGCACCAATCAATCAATCAATCAATCTTAATGCGCAAATACCAAAATGATCGCAATTCAAATACTGTGAGCTTAAATTTAAATTCGTGGATACCTATTATCGTGGTAAGAGTAAAAATTATATTTTCGTTGAGGCGTAAATTCGTTGTTTCCTAGGTGATAGTCAATACATATTATACCTACTGCACATGTACAAAATACACACAATGACGTACAAAGTGCAACATGAGGCTGCTGAATTACAATAATATGTAAATGTATATCATTACGAAACCGTATCGATGGTGTATTGGTTAGCGTGCTCACCTCGAGTGCGGTAGATCGTGGGTTCGAGCCCCGATTGGGTCAAACCAAAGACTATAAAATTGGTATTTGTTGCTTCTCCACTAAGTACGCATCATTAAGAGCAACGACTGGTTGGCTCGAAATCAGGATAATGTGTCCGAGTGGAGGGACATGTCTATCCACGGACTGTTGTTTCAGTGAGGTAGCACTAAAAAAAATCCAACTCAGCGTGTTGGTCTAGTACAAAGCGGACCTTGGCATCATCTTAATGAAAATTAACTTGTTCTCGCCATGATATAGCAGAAAAAAAACTGAGTTGGCGTTAAACAACAATCACTCACTCACTGAAAAGATAGACAATGACGTACAAAAGCTGCAAAATTACATAAAGAATGACTTTTTAAAGCTTATAATAAGTTGTTATCTTAAAATTAGGATCGTCTTATTGGCTACTAAATTGCATAATTGCACAATTTTGCGTAGTTGGTCATCCATATTTATCTTGTTACAGACGTATTATGGAAGAGATTTATCTACTTCAATATGAACAGAGAATTCGATTAGACGTCCCCGGGGATACGGAAATACGATTCTGATCTACGTCCACAGACGCTCCCGTGGTATTACACGTCGATTTCAACAGATAACCAAGTCAGAACATAAAAGTGTTATCTCTTTAGTAAATTGTATACGAGTTTAGCCAGGGGCTGCGTTTGTTATGTACAGAACCCCATCTTGATTTCATATAAAACAAACGAGATTTAATTAAATATTGACCGTAGATTCCCACATAATATGTATGATACACACTTTTATGTTATTGCAAATTAAATTACTAGTTTAGTGAACGATAAAACCTCATTTCTAAGCTTTAAGTATCCTCTTTTCGTGCAAACTTAATTTCGTGACATCATGTTATCGACGTTTTATAGTCAGTAATAGTGACATATCATGTATTTGCCTTTTACATCACTTTTAAAATAGAATCCAGAATGTGTTGTTGAATTACTCCGCCAATAACTCTAAAAATGACTGTTAAGCATATTGATGACCATTTTCCTACTTCAAACAGCATCGGCGGTGTAATGGTTAGCGTCCTCGGATCGAGTGCGGTAGATCGTGGGTTCATCGGTGGTGTAATGGTTAGCGTCCTCGGATCGAGTGC
>MJUT01064003.1:1126796-1138300 GCA_002080005.1 Gigantidas platifrons
AATTATTTTTCATTTTCCTAAAAAGAATAATTTTATGTTGGTAACACCACGGACTGAAAGGTATTAGGGGGTGCTACATATCTAGAAATATTTTGCTTAATGGTGGTTTTCCCGACTGCATATTATGTGAATATGTCATTGTAATGTAGGAAAAACTAATAGCCTAAAGCAAAACGGGAACAAAAATATTTGATGTCACCAAAATATGAACAGGAAAAAGTGCGTGTATTTTGATAATGACCCATATAATGACGATCCCCGCTGTTAAATTAGCAGCAACTGTTTAGATCAGAAAAATATCTAAAATTTTGAATTCATTAAGATGTCAAAGGTCGCTTAAAAAATTTAAAAATTATCATAAGAATGAATCTTGTTTCCTGTTTATTAATGGTTCATTTTGAATTATGCTTTCTGTACATATCTTCTGAAGTACAAATTATTTTCGTATTAAACATATGAAAGATTTATTGATTTGATTTATTGTGTTTAACGCCACTTTCAGCAATATTTCAGCTATATCATGGCGACCAGTGTTAGTGGTGGAAGAAGCCGGAGTACTCGGAGAGAACCACCGACCATGAGTAAGCAACTGGTAAACTTATCACTTGCGGCTGCGAATCGAGTGCACCCTGTTTTATAATTTACGAAACCGGCGCGAACTCACGTCGTATATTGGTGATAGGCTTGTACGAGTTGTTGGGTAATCCAACTACCTAACTCATTCAGCCACCCGGGCCCTGCATATGAAAGAAACAGTAATATACAGAATGTGCATTATAAGTAAACCAAAGGGCAGTCAAGAATGGACAATATCAGATACATTGGCAACACTGGGCATACAAGACACAGGATTTAGACAAATCAACAACAACAACAACAACAAAACAAAACAAAAACAAAAACAAAAACGACACAGAAAGCTAAAGAGATGTGCGACACGGACCCGGAGGTGGGGAGGGGGGCATGGGTGGTGAATAGATGTCAATAGATGTGATTAAGGTATGTAAATTGACAGATGCTATTTCTCAGTCATTGAGGAATTTTCGACATATGAGAGAAAAGGTCATTAGTTTGTTTGATGGATTTGGGTGTTCTCGACCAGTTATATAATTCCTTGCTATAAGTAACCAAGGAAGGGGCCGCCGTGGTCGTGATTGTATGGTAGTTCGAATACCGCTCAGTCGAGGTGTGCTCTATACAACATGTGATAAAGTTTGTCAGCGACTTGCGATAGGTCGGTGTTTTTTCTGGGTACTCCGGTTTCCGCCACCAATAAAACTGAAATATTGTTGAAAGTGGCGTTAAACACCATAAGCCTAAGCCTATTAACCAAGGTGGAGGGTAGGTATTTATGAAACGGGAGATAAACTCGTTACAACACGGTCGAATCCGTTACTCAATCTGAAAAGAGGAGGAGCGGATTCACCCGATGCTTGCCGATTGACGGAAGATAGAAACAAATTTACAAGGAGGTCGGTGTGAGCGGGAGAAAGTCGTGAGTTGAAAGGAATATCGTTTCCAGGGGCGTAGCTAGGTATAAAATGAAATGTAGGCACAACTTGCGGCGAGGGATCTGGGGGCCACTTACGGGCCCCAACAGGTCCAGGGCTCAGCCCTGGTGGGGGGTTCAGGGAGCCCCCCAACGGAAAACGATTTTAAGCGTAAATAGATGTACAAATGGCGAAATCGGAACAATAAAAGACATGAAATATATTCTTATTTTATCCTGGAAACAATACAAAAATCGAAGTTGTTAATATATTTTTGCTGAATATGAGAATTTTTGACTGAATGTTTCTACACCGTTTTTAGAATAATTTTAACAGTTACAAAAATTCAGCATCACAAAGCATTGAATCTATAGCGAAGATTATCATAAATGTAATATGCATGAAAGAAACATTCCCGGAAACATTCAAAGAATAAAGTTTCAGAGTTCATGCAAGCACATGTAGCCATCATGTCCAGCAATACGGACTGGTAATTCCAGACGTCTGTTTTTTTTTCTCACTGCAAATTTGTTGACAACATCTTCGACGCTTAGATTTCTTGTTCTGTGGATGTGTACCAACGATAAATTTGATAATCTCTCATCACCCATTGTAGCTCTAAGACAGTTTTTTTTTACGCGGCGCATCGCACTGAATGAACGCTCGCTAGACGCCGAAGACACTGGCATTGTTATCAATAATGTACAAATTGCATAAATATTAGGGTACAAGTCTTGGTTTGTGACATTGAGTGTCTAGTAATGTTTGTCGTTTTTGTCCATCAACCATATTCCAGCGTGTTTTCCACCTAGCAACTTCATCAAGAAACGCTTGTCTGTCGCCAATATCCGTACGAAAAGAATCAAAGATCGAATTAGTTGTCTGATCTCTTAATGTGTGGAGCTTATCTTTTTAAACATTTCATCCAAAGTTCTAACTTTAAGTTTAGGTTTAGAGCCAGACATTTTTACACTGCAAGCCAATAGCCCGACAACAGTTCTTTCGACGGTCAATGACAAACTAGTAAATGTATCAATTCATTTCTAGATTCAGATGTTAAAAAGCGTGTGAAAAACAAATTGTGTTTTATTTTATGTCAAGACAAAGCCTTTGAAGATAAAATAATGAACTGTCAATTTCAAAGAGTTACTTAAGGTCACAGTACTCATTGCAAATGTTTATCTTTCAACTTGTGGAAGCTTGTCATCAGTACAATAAACATAAAACAGACATAATTAAAATATGTAATGCGTTGTTTGTCATTTTTCATCAATAACAAAAATTTGAGGAAAAAATTATGTGTAGGCACGTGCCTAAACTGCCTTACGGTAGCCACGCCCCTGGTTTCCCCAAAATCCAGTTGAAAGCAGAATGCAAAAGACCCGTTCCTTTCCCTCATCACGTGACTCCCCCTTAACTAATCACAAAGGTACATACATTTCTATACGTAGAAAACAAATTCTTAGAGTGAAAGGGGATATCGTTCTTTCGATATGCCAATAGAGCGGAGTGCGGAAGACCCATATATTTCCTCTCGCATTTCTCCCCATAACGAATAACAAAGGTACATGCATTTTTATTCGCACATAAGAAACGATTTTAGAGCTATAGAGATGTCGTTCTTCCTAAATGCTACTTGAAAGTGGAATACGGAATACACATGCCTCCCCCCTCACCATTAGCAGATCACATACATCTTAATACATATAATTTGTTTTAGAAAGGTACATTAGAAACGTTGTTAAAGTTAAAGGAAATATTGTTCTTCCAAATTTCCACTTGAATGTGGAATACGGAAGACCCATTCCTTTCCTGTCACTACGCATCTCCACTTAACTGATCACAAAAGTACATGCATTTCTATACGTAGAATTTTGTTTTAGAAAGGTACATTAGAAACGTTTTTAGAATTAAAGGTAATATCGTTCTTGCTAATTGCCACTCAAGAAAGCGGAATACGGAAGACTCATGCCTTTTCTTCCCTAATGTGTGCCTCTTCACAAATCACAAAGGTACATAAAATATACGTAGAATTTGTTTTAGAAAGGTATATACGGAACGTATTTAGAGTGAGAACATTATTCTCCCGAAATGCCACTTGAAAATGGAATACGGAAGACTCAAGTCTTTTCGTCCCTCGCATGACCCCCCTTCCTTTAACAGATCATAAAGGTACATAATTTCTATACCTAGAATTCGTTTTTTCAAAGAAAATATCGTTCTTCCTAAATGTCACTCAAGAAAGCGGAATACAGAAGGCCGATGCCGTCGTCCCCTTACCATGTTCTTCTTAACAAATCATAAAAGTGCATATGTTCCTTTACGTAGAATTTTGTATTAGAATGATGCATTATAAAAGTAACAAGGGCAACGCAAAGCGTGGCGTATCCCCTCGCCCCAAAAATTTGACCCGGTGACCTTGACCTTTGACCTATGACCTTGAAAATCAATAGGATTCCAGATTCTCTTACGGACTAGGTATGTACCAAGTTTGGTCAAAATCCATTGAAGGATGTTGATTCTAGAGTGTTCATAAGGATGTCACGTGGTAAAAATGTGTTCCGGTGACCTTGATCTTTGACCTATGACCTTGAAAATCAATAGGGTTCCAGATTCTCTTTAGGACTAGGTATGTACCAAGTTTGGTCAAAATCAATTGAAGGATGTTGATTCTGGAGTGTTCATAAAGATGTTACGCGGTAAAAAATTGATCCGGTGACCTTGATCTTTGACCTATGACCTTGAAAATCAATAGTGTTCCAGATTCTCTTAAGGACTAAGTATGTACCAAGTTTGGTCAAAATCCATTGAAGGATGGTGATTCTAGAGTGTTCACAAGGATGTTACGGAAGGACGGACGGACAGACGGACGGACGGAAGGACGGTAGCGTTACTATCTATATCCATTCGCAACTTCGTTGGCGAGGGGATAATTAAGAGTGAAAGGGAATATCGTTCTTCCGAAATATCACCCGAAAGCGGAATACGAAAGACCCGTTCCTCTCCCCCACCACGCGACCCCTCTGAACAGATAATAAAAGTACATATATTTCTGTACGTAGAATTTTGTCTTAGAATGATGTATTAGAAAATTTATTAAAGTGATCTCCAAATCGTCTAATGAGTTGATTAAAAATAAGACGATCCTGGTGATTGATTGACAGACACTGTTTTAAGTCAAAATAGCCAGGAGATATCATTTATATTAATTAAAACCTCGAGTCTGACAACTCTGGCATTTATAGGGCAGATAGTTCGTTATAACTAAACTATACAGGGTCTTATAAAAAATATGAAAATAAAGTTTAAACAACGATGGTCAACAACACCATCAATATCAACAAGCAAACACCCCTTACCACAACTCAATGAATACAACAAAAACCTCATGACATGACATTAGAAATCCAGATCCTAGTCTGGGACAGGCACAAAGATGTGGCGGAGCTACTAATTAACCAGACCCCAACTCTCCTCTCTTTATAATTTTTTTTTTGCATTTTATGCGTATTCTTTTCTGGGTTACTTAACGACATTTGGTGGTGTAATTTTAAACGTGTTGGCTTCAAGTGTGGTAGATTGTGGGTTCGAGCCCCGGTCGGTGCAAATCAAAGACTATAAAATTAGTATTTGGTGCTTTACCGCTGAGCACGCAGCATAAAGGAACACGAGTGGAGCGACATGTCTACCCGTGGACAGTTGTTTAAGTCAGTTAGCACTATCAAAATTCAACTCATTGTGTTGGGCTAGTACAAAACGGACATTCTAACATGACCTCCTTCTTTCGCTTTGTTAACAAACGAGCGAGTTGTCTATTCAGTATAATCTCATTAGCACATGCGCCGGTGAATGTGACCGACTTTTCCATTGGCAGCATAGATTGTAACCCGAATAATGCCGATAGAGGCTTCTGGCTCTGGATAAAATACTAATATCCGCCAATCCATGTTAAAACTCCCAACACATTCTGGCTTCCATTATTTATTTCTTAAAGGGGCATTATCTGGCAAATCGTACATTTTTGTTACCCATCAAAACTATCAGATATGATTGATGCCTTAATAAAACGGGTTTCTGTAACTTATAAATGTTATGAAATGTACGCGCATCGGGGAAAAAACGTGCAACTATTCGTGTTTTGAGATCGATCAAGAAATTGGCGACATCTTATTAATTATCGACATTGTTTACGGAGTTTGTCGAATCGCCATTAAATCAGTACAACAATGCACTTATTTCTTCCTTTTTTTTGTGAATCTGATTTTAGTCGGTGTTCATTACGGACAAAGAACCATGTAAGTTGGCAGTTAATAAGCGACAACCTGTCACTAGTAAGGTCAATTGCATACGGAAAAGGGGAGGTCAAATTATTTGTTTGCAAGCAAATAAGTAATCGATGGTAATTTTCGTTCTCAAAAGGCGGAAAGTGGTTCGATAAGCTGTTTAATGTGAAATATTTACCTTTATTTCATCATTTTAAAGCTATTTACCAATTTCCAAAGCATATAATTTTTTTGGTCAAAATCGTAGCTAATGCCCCTTTAATTTTCGTCATCTTTTTATTGATAATTGCACTATTAGCATTTTAAAATAAATAATAGAAGAAGAAAATAACTCATTAATGTAAAAGTTAGTATTATTAAAATTATCTAAGACGCGCAATTCCTTTACCCTCCTCGTCCAACATTTAACAACATCATGTCACGTCAAGTAAATTTTCCATTCCCATTTATTTAAATTCTGATATTTTTGGAGCAAATTTGCAGTTTTGCCAACGAGTCAATATTAGCTCGCTTAGTTGGCGTAAAGAAATAAAGGAAGATTAGCTGACCGTTCTAGGAGCGGGCGTCAGCGCGTAACGTCATAACGGCACGTCTCGCACATCTTCGCAATCGATTTTAGAGGGAGACGGTGCTACGAGCCGTAAGCCTTCATGGTCGCCTTGTGTGGCTAAAATAGTTAGTAATCGGTTGATGGAGTTCAATGTAAGGCAACGACGTCCAACGTTGATCCACAACTTAGATGACGTCAACGTCGATGCAATGGCTACGGACACGTGCACTAAATCAGGCGACAACGTGTCTCGAGATCGAGGTGAACGATATTCTTACGCGTGTGTATAGGAAAGAGGCATTCATGGGAGGGTTTGGGGTGATTTATTTGGGGGTGGGGTGAGGAGATTCACATAGGTGAAAGCACCTCTATGTTGAGAGTTTCAATGAAACAAGGATATGGTTCAGTTGAAAAAAAGTCCTAAAAGTTAAATGATCGGTCACTTAATCCTATAAAAACAACTTCCTGTGGTCGTCAGTAGTTTAATATCATGTCTAGGTCGATACACTAACAAAAGGAGTATGACATATACATCAGTCACGATAGACCCCAGCCCCCGGAGGCTGTAATAGTATTAAATGTTAAAGACAGAAGTGTATGAATATTGTGTTTTTATCATCAGTTTTCTGTTCTTAGGGAGCAATCTGTCAAGTGACTCTGATTAACACGAATGTTCTGCGAGCCATTTGTAGATTTTTCTATTAGAATAGTTTTAATGCGTGTTGAAAAGGATAATAATATACGTGTCGCCCTCAGATACATTTGGTTCTAACTAATAGAATAAAAGGCGGACGGATAAAAGCCATTTCCGGCAAGTGAAATCCAATCATTTAATTTTCCCTCGATTAATAATTACTATGCCTGACCAGGTTCCCAAGTACGAACCAATATATACAATGGAGTGTCCAGAATAATATATATATATCAACGTCCTTTCTTCATTAAAGGGAAGATCTGCGTGTAAAGAATATCAATCCTTAGTTTTAATATACGTCTTGGCCTTTTTTTATTTTATTTTCTTATATATTTTGTACTATAATGTGAGTGAGTGATTGTTATTTAACGCCAAATGAGCAATTTTTCAGGTATATCATGGCGAGAATAAGTTATATTTTGGTTTTTTGGTTTACAGTTTGTTCGTCCATGAGGTACAGCAAACTGTTTACTTAGAAGATAACTGAATTGTATTTCAAGCTTTGCGGACGTAAATCGTCCGTTTTACGGTCGCAAATTGAATTTACCGAGCGACACGTAGCGGAACTGGGTAAACGGATATTTGCGACTTTAAAACCAAGGGAGAGTGTGAATGGTCTCGAATCACACTTCCTCCTCGTATACTGAATGACAGCTGTGTATTTCCTTAAAGCTGTCTTTATTAGACAGTTATAGATGATATGTCAGCTTTCAATGTTTTTCTTCTTTCCTTTATTTGTAGTTCCTCAACATTTTCTTGTGATCTCGTTTTAAATCTGTCTATTTATTACTCAGATCTCGTGTTCAATTGTCTTTTCTAATGATTTTCTGTGTTTCAGTTTCATTTCAAATTTCCATAATAGAAAATTTGATGTGAACGAAAAATCGATTTGCACTTTTTTATTTATTTTACCAGAAGACAGATCTTATCTCAAACATCGATTCATTTTCCTTTTTCTTGTTCAAAAGGTTATCGCAGTGACATTCATTTTTCGCAAACGCGTTTGATTACTTTGCGCAAGGGTACACGTGAGTGCACGTGAAGTACTTTGAGTTGAAAAAGTTGTGAAATAGATAGGCTTCGAGCCAAGCAATATCGTATATAAAGAGTGATATGAAGTTGTGAAAAATTATCTCGACTTATCTTAAATATCATATCAGACCGTTATATAGTAGGATCTCGCATACCTGCACGTGCAAATGCACGTCATAATGAGGCAAAAATGAAGATATAAAAAGCATGATAAATCTAATGCATGCATTTACTTAAGCTCTAGAGATCACTTATATCTTTATGGATAACGAAATAGCTTGAGGTTTATCCCAAGTTATTAAATTAAATAGTTATGGCATTTTTTTTTAACAGCATACACATTTTTAAAAAGCGTACAAACGCATCTGAAGTCAACCCATACTTACCAACGATAAAATTGATAAATGTGTTATCTTGAATTATAGCCATTGTGTATATTTTTTAATCCCCCGACTTAAACAGAATCGAGGAGATATATATTTAAATAATTTGAATAATTGCAAATTTTTTATTTAAATAATGTACTGATCACGATTTATAGGAAAAATGAGAGTACTAAATTTAATATCTACATTTTTATTGAAGAACATGTATGTGGCGATACAGTACGTAAAGTGACAAGTCACTGACAAATGTTGTATCGAGTACACCTCGCCACGAACATGGTTCAAACTCACAAGCCACGAGATGGTGGTTTTCTCCGGTTTTCTCCACCAAATAAAACTGACCGCCACGATATAACTGACCGCCACGATATAACTGACCGCCACGATATAACTGACAGCTACGATATAACTGACCGCCACGATATAACTGACCGCCACGATATAACTGAAATATTGTTGAAAGTGTCGTTATAAACACCATAACACGAACGTAACAAAATACAAAATGTAAGTCGGTCAACTCTTAAAACGCCATATAACTACACAAATATTGCTTTCAATCCTTAATTTGATTAAAACTAAGGTTCTCCTCCCTCAGGCATGTAGGTGATTTTATCTATCCTGTTTAGGGCCTTAGTTTTTCATGCTCCCAAACACTATTTAATTATTTGTCTTTCCAGTACTTCGATATTGATCGTACTAGATGAAGGATGTAAAAGAAACGCGTCACGTCGCACAGGCACTTGTTGATAGACACTGATTGCACAGGTACATGTAGTTGTAAATCCAACCACCATGCGATAACGACCATGATGGTCCTTACATTTTGTATGCAGATGGCTCGATAGAGCTTCATATACAAATGTACTCCTGTTAACGCTTTTACAACCGTATAAAGCTACACACTTAAATTGAGTCTTACAACATATGTATATGTATCTCACATTTACGGAGTGAGTGAGTACTTCGATGGGTTAATGCCACAACCAAGTAACTGGAAAATTGACATTTTTCACGAGATGGGTTTTTTATTCCATAGAATTTATGGAAGCAATTATTTGGTCGTAAATACATCTATATTATAAAATAAAGATTTGCCAGCATCACGCTGAAACCTTAAAAACAGAAATAGTCAGATAAATAATTTATTGCATCATAAACATTACAATTGGTTTTGACATTTCAAAATCAAATTTATTAATTGAAAATAATTTTGCCAAAACAACGTAACTGACAATACTTTGTTGTTGCATTCACACAATAGATTGAAAAAATTATCTTAAATGTGCATCAGGAATTTTAGTAACAATAAGTCTTTGTGGCTTTCGTAAAAAAATGTTTAAAAAATATCTTTATTGTGCAAAAACCAATTAGCAGAAGATAATTGATTTTGGCATTTAGCAAATCAAATTTATTTTTAGATAACATTTTAGACACAACATCGTATCTCGAAATATCATCTTTTGACATTTCAAAATAATTCATGATTTATACCAATAATAATGCCATGAAATGTTAAGAAGAGATCATTCATTTTGGCACCTGAAATAAACATTAGTTTTTAATGTTTCTTTTACACCAAAATGTTGTAGCCGATGGATAACTGATTTTTCTACAAAAAATAATAACTTGTTGGCATTAACTTTTTACTTATGTAGAATATGTTTTTCATTTTAAATATGGCAATTATCTTAAAAGTCCAAAACATCTTTTAATTTTATTTAATCTAATTTTAATTTACAAAAGTATCGGAACTATTGAAATGTCTAAAATGTCTATCAGAAATTTGAGGGAATTTACTACTTGTCAGAATCTTGTTCATTCTCCTCTGCATTGGGACTTGGGAGAGTGTCTTTGACCTTTGCATTTGCTGGTAGTTCCATACAGAAATCGTGATATTCCACAGGAATGACACGGGATTTGCAAAGACACAGCAGATCTTTTTTCTTTTCCAAAGATATTGCTTGTTTTGCTTTATATTTTCTTTGTAATTTAATGGTCTCTCTACTCCAATTAGAAAGGGTCAGAGTTAAAATATCAGCTGCACAGTTGGTCTATTTTCCATTACATTTCAATTCTTCCACTTCGGTACGAAAATGTATCCAGATAATATCTTCTTCAAATGATTTGTTTGTATCAGTATTTGAAAAGAAGGTAATAAATTCATGGGCATGATCTATATGTTCACATAAAATCTGTCTCAGGTCATTCTCATTTCGAACGTTTGGAACATGCAACAGAGCAGCCTTAAAAAACAGTTTCCGTCTGCTGCTACCTCTTTCCGAAAAAGACCCTTTGTAGCAAATAAGCGGTCTAGTTTTTCTTCACTACTGTTGCGCTCACGTTCGAAGTATTCTGCCTGCTATTCACTAACTTCTTTCACAGATTGCATAAAATGATGTTCATTTACTGCATTCATACGAAAAAAGGAGTTGTCTAAATTGTCTCTTTTAAACAGTTTGATATTTGTTGTAAAGGTTGCATCATCCTAGCAGCATGTTCCAGAGGGACAGAGTCCTTTTTGCTGATCTTTTATGGTAGTTTTGTTCCTTTTAAGTTTATTGTCGTTTTTCCTCTTCTTAATTGTTTCATTATTTACACATGTTTCCTTCAATCTCTGTCCCACTTTAACTTTTCTTTTTATTTTAATTGACTGCTTTTGAAGTCTGTTTGACAGGTTCCATTTTTCATCTTCAGTGTCTGTATCGATTTTTCCTGCTTCGGGTAAATCAGCGGAAAGATTTGAGTCAGACGAATTATTGGTTAGTTTGTACGACTCTTCACTGTCAATAACGGACTCCACATCATCGTCACAATCGGCACTGGAACTTGATTTCTTATATATATGAATGGAAAGTGGAATATTTTCACCACTACTATCAATTGCTAGCTGAGCTTCTTTATTAATTACACCAGCTTCTTAATTTTCAGTTACAAGTCTGGGTTTCTTCGGTGTATTGTGCTCATGTTCTAGATCTTGTTGGTCACCAGTGTCTTGTCGTGTCGGTGTATTGTCCTCATGTTCTAGATCTTGTTGGTCACCAGTGTCTTGTCGTGTCGGTGTATTGT
>MJUT01064003.1:1150197-1172877 GCA_002080005.1 Gigantidas platifrons
TTACATACCAAACCTAGTTTCAATCTGACTATTTGTTCCCAAGTTATCATCTGGAAACCAAATATTTAGCAATTTTGAGGTATAAAAAGGGGCACAACTCTAGTAAAAATAGTCGAAAAATTGTCATTATCGAACTTACATACCAAACCTAGCTTCAATCTGACTTTTCATTCACAAGTTATCATCTGGAAACCAAAAAGCACACGGACGGACGATACCCATTTCTATAGTCCCCTTCGACGAAGCGTCGGGGGACAAAAAGGGAAATAACCCAAATAAAGTCTTATTTAACCAAGTTAGATAATGGGGATAACTCAATAAAGTCTTAATTAACAAAGTTGGGAAAGGCAGACAAATTAAAAATGCTTTAACCAAACTGAGTAAAGTAGATAACCATTAGTTAACTCAATTAAGCCTTATTTAACCAGGTTGGGAAAGGGAGACAACTCAATAAAGTCTTACTTAACCAAGTTAGGCAAGGGAGATAACTTACTAATCCCTATTATTATAACATATTCTACAATAAATAAGTTTTCATAAAAAATCCTTATTTTAAACAGTAACAGATGTAACGTGTCTAATATATGGAAGAACAATTTGTTTTTATCTTTGGTAGATGAAGACCAACATCAAAAATTTTATTCCTAGTTCTTTGTACAGTGAAATTTGTCTAAACAGAACCCTGAATTCTGTATAAACCAAAATCTGAGATGATTCTGAATAGAAAATAAAATAACTGAAAATCAATGAAAAATAGATGAAAACATCTGCATCTCCTCCACCTCCCCCCAACTTAAAAGGTCAAATTTTGACCTGATCCGACTGCATCCTGCAACTTTCCGGGGAAAAAATCCAGATGAAAATAGCTGAAATCAGTTAAATTACTGAAAAAACCCATCCCTGCAAACTTAAATAAAGTCTCAACGAAGGAAATAAAATGTCATCATTTGTTCTCTTTCTGTCCTGAAAATCATTTTTCAAGGAGACAGAAAAAATAGCAAAGGATATTATTTCCTGTACTGACTTGAGTAATTCATTATTTAAGTGGGTAGAAATTTAATTCTTCAATTCATAATACAGTAGGACCTGTCAAAACCGAGCCTTGGATAAAACAGAAAACAGAAACCTGTCTAAACCAAACACCTCTCTAAACAGAACCCTGAATAAAACAGAAACCTTTCTAAACTGAACCCTGAATAAAACAGAATCCTGTATAAACTGAACCCTGAATAAAACAGAATCCTGTCTAACCGGAACCCTGAATAAAACAGAATCCTGTATAAACTGAACCCTGAATAAAACAGAATCCTGTCTAACCTGAACCCTGAATAAAACAGAATCCTGTATAAACTGAACCCTGAATAAAACAGAATCCTGTCTAAACTGAACCCTGAATAAAACAGAATCATGTCTAAACTGAACCCTGAATAAAACAGAATCCTGTTTAAACTGACAATTTAAATAAAGTCCCAATGTATGAAATGTTTAATCGTTAATGACTTTAATTTGTTAATTTAACCTTAATAAACTGAATACCTTTGTATTCTGAACATATAAGCTGGTCCCAAGCATCTGTGATTTAGATAAGCTTCACTGTATTTAAAAGTAAAATAAAAAGGATGAAATTGTTACATCACATCTGCTTTTAGAGATAGCTTGATTCGTCTTTTTCTTGAAAACTCACTTTTATTTTTTATTTTTTTTAATACAAAGATGTATTACCAAAAGAACTAGAAATCAAACTGATGCTGCCTTGTTACAAAATTAAAAAAAAACTATTTTCAATGATGAAAAATGCATTAAATTCAATCTTCAATTCATCAATATATACAATCCATATTAAATTTTGTGTAAATTCATTACAGTAATCCATTGTGTATATGACTCAATTTATTTACTCAGAAATGAGTTTTGACTATCTTGAGTCAGTATTATACATTTGACAATTATGTATATCAACTTTTCATGAAGACTATAACTGTAAATATTTAAAAAAGTATTACAACTCTGGACTCGGGGACATAAAACTATCAAGCACATATTTTGTACTTGTACTCAAAATCGCCCAATCAGAAAACTGCATATATTTGTTTCAGTGTTGTGATTGGTTGGTTTTTGGGTACAGGTTTTATACTCATACTCAAAATCGACCAATCATAACTTGTACTCAAAATGGACCGATCAGAACAATGAAACATATATATGCAGTGTTCTGATTGGATGATTTTTGAGTATGATTACAAAACTTGTACCCAAACGTTTTATGACTGTAAGTCCTGACGTTGTCACAATTCTTAATGCATATTTCATCATAGAAAATATTACAATGTATTAAAAACAATTACAAAGTATTCAATCTGTACAGTGGAATATCCAATATAAAAATATAATGCTTTTGATTTAAGAGTTTGGCATTTTAGAGGAATTGTAACATCTAACATTGATTGTATTAGTGGCAACAAGTAAATAGGGGAAGTAACTCATACAAAATCAAAGGAAATGTCAACAACTGAAAAGGGGAGATAACTTGTACACAATCAAAATTGGTGTCAACAACTGAAAAGGGGAGATAACTTGTGCAAAATCAAAGGAAATGTCAACAACTGAAAAGGGGAGATAACTTGTACAAAATCAAAGGAAATGTCAACAACTGAAAATGGGAGATAACTTGTACAAAATAAAAAGTGGTGTCAACAACTGAAAAGGGGAGGTAACCATTGCAAAATCAAGGGTAGATAATAAGAATAAGAAAAATTAAAAAGGGGAACTAACCATTTTAATATAAATTAAAGGATAAAAATAATAAAATTACATTATATTTCTGTTTTTATCTACACAAATTTCAATATGACATTCTCTTCTGAAACATATTTTTTTTGGCAATGTCAGTGTATTTTAATTTGCATAGCAGTACATGTAGAAAAATGCTGTGTATGCTGTGGAAGCGGTTTCGATATAAAATGCAATATATATAAAATAATATGACTATCAGTTAAACTTGACGGTGGTAGATAATGACATCTTACCTGAAAAGATTAGGTATTTTTTTCTCATACAATGATTCATGGAAACAGAATTAGGAACACATTTTTATAAAAGGAAGATCTGAAAATGAGACCCAGTGGAGTTAACTAACTGTTTTTCATGAATCATTTTGTGAAAAAAAAATATGCTGTTAATTTTCACAGGTATATTATGTTTGGGGTGGGGGGGGGTAAGAGGAATGGTGGGGTCAAGGTATATGTGAAGTATTTACAATAACCACAACAAATTGACAATAATTACAATAACAAAGTAATCTATCACAATATACAACTTCATAGTATTGGAATGTTCAGATAATAAACACAACCTTTTAAACGTATCACAACTACATGAACTGAAAAGGTTCAAGATTGGTCTTCACTTTTTAAAATCTATGAATTTGAGCACTTTACAACGGGGATTAGGATTTAGGTTTATGGTTTTTAACGCCACTTTCCACAAAGCTATATTGTGGCGGTCAGTTTTATTGATGGAGGAAACCGGAGTACCCGGAGAAAATCACAGATCTGTCGCGAGTCACTTAAAAAGGCCTTGATTTCTTGAGAGAAAAAAATCAAGTAAGTTTTTCTCTCAATAAATCAATTAAATTTGAGTATACAATATCATACCCAAGTTCAACTTCAGTTTCTTTCCAGAAATCAAAGCCATAAGACTCTACTCCACTATACAGATCTTGACACTTAGAAGAGATAGTTCAGACTTATGTAAGGTTACTTAAAATAATATGTCTTGAAAAAAAAAGACCATAGCCTCAAAAAAAATATTAGTTAAAAAAGACCATAAGAGTGACTGACCTCGGAGTGTTATAGGAGGTATAACACCTCTAACAGAGTTGTCTCGAGGGTCTCGTAAAATACCTCATTAAAATTAGTGACTTAGAGCCAGGATATCTTGCAAATTGGGACTTTCAATATTTCATGGAAAAAAGAAATTTCTATGTGCAATTATAAAAAAATGAAATAGTACGTGTAAAGGAAAATCTTATATAGATATTAAACTTTGAAAATTGCTTCATTTTTTTTATAGAAATGGTATGCTAATTAAAATGTAAACATCCAATTTGGCATGACACATTTCTGAGTAACAACAAAGAAATTAAACATTTATCATCTTACAACTGACAAAGGGAAGTAACTCCAATTGCAAAGGGAATAAACTCCAATGGTCTAGACAGACACATCCAATTAGTTTTTACAACATATTTCTTTTTTACTTAGCCTTTAGTACACTGGTCTGTTTGAGAGAAAAATATTAATATAATATATAGTGGAATGTATATTTTAGTGGAACAATTATATTAATATGCTATGTAAGTGGCATTGTTGAAATAGGGGAGATAACTCTATGACGATATTGAATTGGGAGAAAATTAGAGAGTTATAATTCTATAAATTGAGAATTTGATTTGTACACATAAAAAACAACAAAATGTACAAGAACTCAACAATTTCAGACCAGATACAAATTAAACTTGATCCCTATACAAAGACCATTTCCCATATTTTTCCAACACAACTTTGCGGAATGTACGACCTTTTATCATTATATCAAATTGTTAGTAATATTTGTAACTGTAAATCCATGAATTTACGTACTGGTATATATTAATAGACATCACAATGGACTTTTTATTTGTATAGTGAAGTACTTTTAAGGTGTAATAAAAACGTAGATATCTAATTTAGTGCACACGCCACGTTTCTGGAAAAACCTTCATGGTACACTCAATATTGAAAAACCTTCATCAGGTACACTCAATATTGAAAAACCTTCATCAGGTACACTCAATATTGAAAAACCGTTTTTACATTTGAAATATGTACACATTTTTGTACAATAATATAAAACGCCCAATATTTTACAGAAACTGTAGAACAAGGTTGAAAAAAACCCCAACAAATAATTGAACACTAATATTTGAAAATATAAGTAAAAGGGTGGTAACAATTCTTATATATACAATTTATTTTGATTTTATACTAGATTATTCTTAACACTCAGTATAAAAAAACATTTAATGTACAAATATAAAATCCACATATACTAGATTCTTCTCAAAACTCAGTATATAAAAAAATATGATTCATTAAAATTTACTAATGTGAAGAAAAAAAATAATAATAATGAAAGCACAAAAATGTATAAATAAAATATGAATTGAGATATTAATTCTAAATAAAAATCATTCAAATCTTCTAAATTTAACAATGCAATGTCAAAAATTGACCTTCACTTTTATAGGGTAAAGGTCAAAGGTAAGCACCAGATCTTGTAGGTCAGCAGTTACACACACTGGCACACACCGTTCACCTGTCATTTACACTACAGGTTTAATACCTGTGTAATACAAACCCTGTCTATTGTAAACACATTAATATTCCTCCTATGTTAAATAAAAATCATTCATAATTTTGGCAATTTTCAACATGAATGAACTTCGATATAAAAAGCAGGCATTACATTTCAGATTATATAATTAATCATAAATAATCATAATTAATATGTAAATTACCAGTCTTCCTTATAAGGAAATAAGAACCATATTTGGACGTTTCTATGATTTTATGATATGTTAATAAAACTGACAAAATAATATGCTGATATCATACCTGGAAATGATCATATTTTCCCCAAAGATTACATATTTATAAGGATTCTCTCACCTAAGGCCACCCCCCCCTCTTATTCAGCTAGATGTAAGGGTTAGGGGTGATGGTGTTTAACACCACTTTCAACAATATTTCATCTATATCATGGCAGTTTTAAGATTTAACATGCACTAAAATAGTAAAATACTACGAAATTGTCACTCTTAAAAAGAGACCACAGCTTTTATAAGCCCACTTTTTTTTTAATGCAGAATGGGTGGTTTTATACGTGGGGGGGGGACTTCTGTATGCTAAAACATTTAATCTCTCAAATTCTTTTTTTTTCTCTTTTAAAAATATGAAATTCAAACTTTAATTTATTAATTAATCAAAATAACTTACTTTAACATCCTTTAAAAAAAAAAATAGACAAAAAATAGAGAATTTCATAATTTGAATGGACACGTCACATAAAGGACCGAACCCCCCCCCCTCCATGTACAGATATTACACAATTGCATAGTTTTATATCAAAAGTCCTCAAAATGAACATTTGAAATTACTGATCTGAATCAATTTCTAAATAAAAACTGAAAAATTTACTGGTCCGAACAAAGTTTTATTGGTCTTGGGCAGGAGGACCGGTGCTCATCGTGGGGACTGTATCAACGCTTAAATAAAATAAAAAAATATATAAAAAAAATCATTTCCAGGTAGATGTACTAAAAAAATCAATATATTTGTTTAAAAAAAAAAAACTCTTTTGTTGCTAATTATGGATGAATTCCGCTATAAAACATGGCTAAAATTCATATGACACATTTTAGTCAACATTTCAGACCTACATAACGTAACACATATATACATCAATCAAATCCCCACATCATCACTACCTCTTTAAAGCTTAAGTCCTGTGAATGAGCAATTTTTATTTCCGCTAGACTTCATTATTATTTTGTCCTCAAAATGATATATTTGTTCACTTTCGTAAAAAACGATTTTTGTCGGAAACAAAAACATTTTCATTCGTTGCTCTTTTTACCAACGATTTTTTTTTGTTAGTAATTATTGGATGACGATTTCTTTGGGTTTCCTTTCGACCCGTAAAAGTTCAGATCTCCATTTTTATCTAACATGTCATCCCCGTCACTTTCCTTAGGTAATAAAACTTGTGTACTATCAGTCGTGTATAATCGGGCATACATTGGGTTTGCAAAGTTTGTGTTCTGAAAAAAAGAAGAAGAAGAAATTAAGAAACATTTTTTTACCATTAATTTTGAATTTATATGACATAACAACCAGTAAATTGATAAATAATAGTAATATTTTGTCACAGTACGGTCTTCATAAATGAGCAAAACTCAAGAAACGACGCGTTAAAAACAACTTACAGAAGGTCCTTATTTTGGCAACAGCCATATTTTCAGACCCAAATCATTACATCCTCTTTTTCCTGTGAGTGAGAAGTATAAATTTCCACCCATGGGCCCCACCCCAGTGCCCCCTATTTGCTTACAAGATTTTCTTAAATTTTTTTGTGAGTGAGCGAGTGATTGTTGTTTAACTCCAACTCAGCAATTTTTCAGGTATATCATGGCGAGAACAAGTTAATTTTAATTGAGATCTGCTTTGTACTAGACCAACACACTTGGTTAGATTTTTATAGTGCTAGCTCACCGCAACAACTGTCTGGGGATAGGTATGTTGCCCCACTCGGACACATTATCACGATTCTGAGCCAACCAGTATTTACTCTTTCTCCTTAATGCTGCATGCTTCACAGAGAAATAACAAATACAAAATTTCATAGTCTTTTGTTTGACCCGATGGGGGTTCAAACCCACAATCTACTCAAGGCGAGCATGCTAACCATATATTACACCACTGATGCCTCTGATTTGAAGCCACTCGAGATGTACTACACACACGCAATTCTCACTGATGAAAAAATACATTGATTTATTCATGAATTCTAACATAACCTCCTTCTTTCGCTTTGTTAACAAACGAGCGAGTTATCCATTCGGTATAATCTCATTAGCACATGTGCCGGTGAATGTGACTGACTTTTCCATTGGCAGCATAAATTGTAACCTGAATAATGCCGATAGAGGGAGCAGTATTATTTGAGTTACATAAATTGTGTGCGACATTTTCCGCAAGCGTAAATATAAATTATCGTCTTCCATTCAAAGGATACTACCATATTTGTACTCTTAGACATATCAGAATCGAAATAAATCATGGAAGCCAGAATGTGTTTTGAGTTTTAACATGGATTGGCAGATAATAGTAAATTTTATCCCTCGCTTCTGGCTCAGAATAAAATACTAAGTAATATCCGCCAATCCATGTTAAAACTCCCAACACATTCTGGCTTCCATGATTTATTTCTATATTAATAAATAAAACTTGTTCTCATCATGATTCTCTCCCCTACTCATACTTTCTGCTGTTGCCAAGTTAATCTTGTTGTTTTGGCTGTACTGCTGTAGCCATTTTCTGTCAGCCATTTTGTTCCCAACAAATTACAACATTACATTATATTGATAAAACACAAGTTTTAATCACCGTTATCTCTGATGACACTTTGAACAATTAGGTCCAGAGTTAGGGTTTAATGCCACTTTCAACAATATTTTAGTTACATGTATATCATGGTGGTCAGTTTTATAGATGGAGGAAACCAGACTACTTGGAGAAAACCACCTACCTGTTGCAAGTCACTGACAAATTTCATAACATAAACGTTGTATTGTGTACACCTCGCATTGAATGATTGATTGATTTGATTTTTGGTGTTTAATGCCACTTTCAACAATATTTCAGCTATATCATGGCGACCAGTTTTAGTGATGGAGGAAGCCGGAGTACCCGGAGAGAACCACCGACCATGGCCAAGCAACTGGTAAACTTTATCACTTGCGGCTGCGAGTTGAGTGTACCCTTTTTTGCAATTTACAAAGCCGGGCACGAATCCACGTCGTATTGGTGATAGGCTTGTATGAGTTGTTAGATCCAGCGACCTAACTCATTGAGCCACCTGGGCCCCTTCGCAATGAATGGGATTCAACCTCAAAACGTTAGTCGTGATAGGCACTGATAGCACAGGTAGTTGTAATGATCACGGCAATGACAGCCCTTAACTAGACCCAGGTGAAAATGGACTAACAAGTAAATGAAATAAGAACATCGAGGGCGATCAAAGTTCAACAGGTTAACAACAAAAAAAGTGAAGTGGTATGATAGATATAAATAACAGAATTGTCTCCCTTATGTGATCTTCGATGTAAAGATAAGTATGTAAAATAAGAACATTGAGGGCGATCAAAGTTCAACAGGTCAAAAATAAAAGTGAAGTGGTATGATAGATATAAATAACAGAAGTTGTCTCCCTTACATGATCTTCAATGTCAAGAGGTTCTATTTCAGATTCATGTTCTATATCACTTCCTGGTTGCCTAGCAATGAAGATTGGATTATTTATCTCCATATTAGAGTTGTGCATCCTCTGATGTTTAAATTGATCTCTGAAAAATATTAAATCGGACATACAATGAAACTTGTTTTGAGTGAGTGAGTGAGTGATTGTTGTTTTATGCCAACTCAGCAATTTTTCAGATATATCATGCAATCCATATTTTGTAAATCAAACCATAATTAATAAAAATATTTTTTTTTGGCCCCTTAAAGCATTATTATTGAATGAATCTGGTTATAAAGACTACAATCTGATTCAGAAATTATTCAGAAAAGAAATGATGCCATTTCTATTCACTTTTGTTTGTGCTAACAAGAGGTTTCATAAAAGAACTAGTTTTGACGCCCTGTAATTGCAATTGTTACGACATTGGTACTGCGATGTCAGGCTGTAAAATAAATTGCTTATTTCCTTGGGTGAATTAACAATATCTCTTTCATTTGGCATCTATGTCATAAAAACTCTTACGTACATCTTTCTTCTATAGATAATTAAAATCACTAATATGACTAAGATCAGGATAAGGCATCTATGTCATAAAAACTCTTACTTACCTCTTTCTTCTATAGATAATTAAAAACACTAGCATGACTGTGACCAGGATAATTCCTACAATAACAGGGACAATGATTGTTATCAGCTGTTTGCTGTCAGGTTCCTGTTGTCCGTGAGCAAACGAATGAAGTGGGGTTTCACACCGACTTCCGTTGAAACCTTTTAGACATCTGAAACAAATAAAATCTTCCATGTTTATATCAGGTTTATGTTGTTCAACAAAGCCGGGTGCGAACCCACACCATATTGGTGATAGGCTTGTATGAGTTGTTAGTTAATCCAACTATCTAACTCATTGAGCCACCCGGGCCCTATATATATATATATATATATTGTTTTCATTTATTATTTTTTTTGCAGACGATTATCAAGGTGTCGCATGCTTCCGGTATATTTTGAGTTTAAAAACATCATTTAATTTGGTAAAAATAACTAGAGGCTCAGGTGAGCCTGTATCGCTCACCTGATATAAATAAGTCCTCTTAAGAATGTCTGCATGCTGAATACATCTAAGTTATTATTCAAATCCCATAGGGTTCTATGTTAAAACTATGTCTGCTCATGGCAGCCATCTTGGATGAAGGTTGTGGTCACCGGACACAATTTTGAAAGTATATACTACCCAAGGAACATCCATGCCATGTTTGCTTTAAATTGGCTGACTGGTTTCAGAGGAGAATACTTTTAAACAATTTTCCCATTGGGTCCTATGTTAAAACTATGTCCACTGACGGTGGCCATTTTGGACCAAGATTGGGGTCACTGAACACAATTTTGGAAGTTGACCACCTAAGGACCATCGATGACATGTTTGCTATATTGGTTTACTGGTTTCAGAGGAGAAGATTTTAAAACATTTTTTCCCATAGGGTCCTATGTTAAAACTATGTCTGCTGATGGCGGCCATCTTGGATGGAGGTCTGGGTCACTGGATATAATTTTGAAAGTTGACCATTTAAGGACCATTCATGCCATGTTTGCTTTAAATTGGCTTACTGGTTTTAGAGGAAAAAAAATTTAAACATTTTTCCCATAGGATCCTATGTTAAAACTATGGTCGCTGATGGCGGCCATCTTGGATGGAGGTCGGGGTCACATGACATTATTTTGAAAGTTGACCACCTAAGGACCATTCATGCCATGTTTGCTTTAAATTGACTTACTGAATTCAGAGGAAACATTTTTTTAAACATTTTTCCCATAGGGTCCTATGTTAAAACTATGTTCGCTGATGGTGGCCATCTTGGATGGAGGTCGGGGTCACATGACATTCTTTTGAAAGTTGACCACCTAAGGACCATTCATGCCATGTTTGCTTTAAATTGACTTACTGGTTTCAGAGGGAAAAATTTTTAAACATTTTTCCCATAGGGTCCTATGTTAAAACTAAATCGAGTCATGGTGGCCATCTTGGATATGCGATCGGCACAAAAATATGAAATTTAGCAGAGGACCATCCAGTCATCATTTTTTCTATAATGTTGCAATTCCATCGGGTGAGTAGTTTCTGACAATAAGATTTTCAAAGTTTCAACCAATCAGAACACATTATTGGCCCTGGTGGCCATGTTGGATTTCCGATCTGCACCAAAATAACACATTTGGTAGAGGACCTCCCAATGAACATTTCTGCCAAGTTTGGTCCAAATCTGTTCAGTAGTTTCAAAGAAGAAGAAGAAAGTATTAAAAGTTTACAGACGTGGACGACGGACGCAAAGTGATGACAAAAGCTCACCTGACCCTTTGAGCTAAAAATATAGGTCACACAATAAACGTTATTATTTAATACAGGTGGTCACTAAAGCAGGGTTGACTGTAGCTTGAGTAATATACAGTCAAATCTGTATTAAGAGGTCACATTTGAGACAATGAAAAAGTGGCCTTATAAGACAGGTGACCTCTTAAAAGAGGTTAAATTTATATGATATTTTTGATGAGAGAACAAGAAAATGTGACCTTTAAACATATGTGACTGCTTAATAGAGGTGACCTTTAAACATGTGACTGCTTAATAGAGGTGACCTTTAAACATGTGACTGCTTAATAGAGATGACCTTTAAACAGATGACTGCCTAATAGAGGTGACCTTTAAACATATAGGACTGCTTAATAGAGGTGACCTTTAAATATATGTGACTGCTTAATAGACGTGACCTTTAAACATGTGACTGCTTAATAGAGGTGACCTTTAAACATGTGACTGCTTAATAGAGATGACCTTTAAGAAGATGACTGCCTAATAGAGGTGACCTTTAAACATATAGGACTGCTTAATAGAGGTGACCTTTAAATATATGTGACTGCTTAATAGACGTGACCTTTAAACATGTGACTGCTTAATAGAGGGGACCTTTAAACATATGTGACTGCTTAATAGAGGTGACCTTTAAACATATGTGACTGCTTAATAGAGGTGACCTTTAAACATATGTGACTGCTTAATAGAGGTGACCTCATGGACAGGTTTAACTGTACTATGTATCTTACCAATATATATTTCCCGTTTGATTTTGTTGTAGTTTTGCTTGGGTTTCATTTTGTTCAGCATTTATCTTTTTTTCACAGTATAATACCCACTACCCTTCTCTTATAAGGCCAGCTTTAAGATGTACTGAGTGGATAAATAGTCCAATATTACTTAAGCAGCCTGTCAAGCACTTTTTGGCTTCAAAAAATTAGGAAATCAGGAGGGTTTTTAGTTAAAAATCAGGAGATTAGGCCATGCAAAGTTAATTACTTGGTTCTCAGGCCCTTTTTTGTCAAAATTGATGAGGGAGGGCGGCATTTTTTTTTTTATCCTTTTACTGCTGTAAAAAGTGATGAGGGAGGCATTTTTTCTTCTTTTTTTGTGTGAAAAATATGGCAATGTATAAATCTTTTCATTACTTTATTGAAAATTTCAATTTTATTTCTTCCGATGGTGGCAGAAACATCACAAGTGGTTAATTTTTATGGAAACGTCCAATCCGCTGGTCCCAACGTACCATTTTTTATCTCCGTAAACAATTCCAATAAGGTACAAGCTTCGGAGAAGCCCCCTATTATGTTTCCTGGTAAAACTGGCAAACATTTGTGCCGAATTTGCACAGAAACGATTGACATTTTGTCTAAATGTCAAACGGAAACACATTTTTTATTTATACATTGTCATAACGATGCTTTAAATCTCATTTAAGCATGATGCGTTTTAAAGCGTTTCACCGACCACGCGATATAAGAGAAAAACGGATGCGGTTGTTTTTTCCGTACGGACAGCGNTTTTTTTTTTTTTTTTTTTTTAACTATTTTTGCAAAAAAATCGGCAATGCGGCGACGAATTTCCACATGCGGGCGGGCCTGAGAACCAAGAAATTAACTTTGTATGGCCTTATGAGGAATTTTTTTTTATATAAAAAGTTATAAAACCTTATAAAAAAAACAAAAAAATGGCTGCCTTCCTCCCCTTTAAGTAAGAGATTTCAGGCCATAATATATAAATTTAAGCATGGTGTTTTTGATTCCAGATGAAGGTCATTATCAGAATGTCAGAATGTCATTGGAAGGCTAAAAGGTCTTACTTAGGCCATTTTCCTCACCTCTTTTTATTGATAAGATGCTTTACACTAAAATAATTTCAACATATTATTATGTTATTTTTTTTTTTGTGGGGAAAAAGTTCAAAATCAGGAGTTATCAGGAGTTTATCTAACAAATTCAGGAAAAAATCAGGAACAGCTCAAAATCAGGAAAATCAGGAGTCGCTTGACAGACTGCTTAAGTGTCCTCTTCAAGAGAGGTTATCTCTCTTACAAGGACAGGATGTATTATTAGAGGGGACTACTGTATCATGAAATAAGATTCTGCATTTCCAGTTTTCAAATTAAGCAAGAAAACTTACAGATTTGATTTAGCATTTTAATTTTGGTAATTTCTCAAAATGATTTATTTAGAATATTCAGAATATAAAAAATAAAAATAAAAAACAAAACAAACAAAACAAAAACAAACAAAAATCAGAGGACCTTAAATATTAGAAGTATCACCTTGCAGTGACTAGATTTTAAATTACAAGTTCAAGGGCCAAAGCTCTGGCAAAAATAATTCAAAAAGACAGAAATTTGAATTTTATCTGAACTTTTACAGGCAAAAATAATTCAAAAAGACAGAACTTTGAATTTTATCTGACTGTAACTAGATATAGCTATAAATCAGCAAATATTGACTCAATAATATCTCAAATCACTTCCAAAAACAGTCTTGACTAGTAATTGATGTGGAATGACAGACAGATAGCAGTTAAGGAAACCAATTACAAGGCAAATAATATATTACATGTATTATATTTTTACATTTTTTACATATTTTTGTGACTGCCATCAGTGGTAGAGTTAAATGTTGGAGGTATACCTTACATCATTAGACTAGAAACACTGAGAAAGTATCCACAATCAATGCTTGGAGCAATGTTCAGCAGGAGGCACAAAATTGAGCAAAGCAAGCATTGTAACTCACCTAGAAATAGCTCTATGCCAAATATCAAGTCAATATTTCGAAGGATGTAAAAAAAGTCAGGACAACTTAAAATAGAGAAAACAAAATACAAGTTCAAGGACGATAACTCAGCCAAAAATCATTCGACCAGAACGAAATTAGAACTTAAACTGTAACTCATCTAGATATAGCTATATACCAAATATCTAATCAATATCTCATAGGACGTCAAAAAAAATGCCGGACAACTTAAAATTTTAATGTGACAGACGGACAGAACCTAAAACTATAGTCCCCTTCGCTTTCGCAGGTAGGGGACTAAAAAAAACCAAATAATATACAGACATATCATGTTTGGGAGGGGTATTTGCGAAAAATACCAGTCGAGAGACAAAAAATTTCCCGAGCCGAATGGCGAGGGAAATTTAGTCTCAAGACCGGTATTTTTCGCAAATACCCCTCCCAAACATGATATATCTGTTTAATTACACCGAATATTATTTAGAACACTGGCTAAATAAATAATACATATTGTTTGTCGTTTTCAGGACCTAACATGATGTATCTGTTTAATTCTACTGAATGATGTTATATAAAATGCACAACTGATAACGTTTTACAAATTTTGTTACAAGCGTCTTGGTGAAGGGTAAAAACGGCAAATACGATTTTGCAAATACCATGAAAAAAAGTTAAATCTTATGCAAATACACCTACATGAAGTAAAAATTCTGCAAATTCACAATGCAAGGCCTGAATTTGTAAAAAATATTACAGCTATTAACCAATCAGAATCCAGCATTCTTATATAAGGTGTAATTAACAAACAAAAACACAAATTCCACAGTATCTTGAGTGGAGAAATATTGTAACCTATTATAATCAGTAGGACAACCTATACATTACCTGCAGGCAGAACAGTGGTATATTCCTGTAGAACTGTCATTTGTACAACTGGTACATTCACCATCATTGAAGCAGTAAGAGCTACACATTGACTTCTCACAATATTTACCTGTATAATTACCAAGACACCTGTAAAAAGTCAATTATAAATGCTTATTATTTGGTTTTATGGTGTTTAACGCCACTTTCGACAATATTTCAGGTATATCATGGAGTAAACCGGAGTACCTGGAGAAAACCATCGACCTGTCGCAAGTCACTGACAAACTTTATCACATAATGTTGTACACCTCGCCCCGATCGAGATTTGAACTCACAACATCAGTGGTGATAGGCACTGATTGCATAGGTAGTTGTAAATCCAACTATCATACGATCACGGCAATGACGACACCTATATGTTTATGTAAATGTTTTTGTACCTATAAAGGCAAAGTCATAATCTTCAAAAATATGTACTGTAAGTTCTGTAAAATTAATACTTAAAAAAAAACAGTTGAAAACAAAATAACATTCTTTGTCCGTTTATTTTATTTTATTTATCCATAAAACTAATTAAAAAATAATAATAATAACATTCTTTGTCCGTTTATTTTATTTATAAGTAAAATTACTCCTTGCCATGTAGCTGCAGTTAAAATTTGAGCTCATTTTGACTTATACTAAAGCAGCAATGGACAATTGAAGAAATTTCTATTTTTAGTAACAGCAGCCATCTTGAATGGAGGGCGGGGCTGTCGGACACAATTTTGAAAAGGTCCCACCCAGGGACCATCCCTGCCAGGTTTGGTTTAATTTGGTTCGGGGTTTCAGAGGAGAAGATTTAAATGTGAAAGTTTACGACATACGACGGATGGACGACGACGGACGCCAAGTGATGGCAAAAGCTCACATGGCCTTTGGCCAGGTGAGCTAATAATTTTTAAAAACAAAATAACATTCTTGTCCTTTTATTTTGTTCTATTTATTGATAAAATTAATCATTTTTTATAACAAAATAACATTCTTTGTCCTTTTATTTTATTCTATTTATCGGTAAAATTAATCATTTTTTAAAACAAAATAACATTTTTTGTCCGTTTATTTTATTTCAGTTACAACTGAAATATAGCATATACAATGATCACTATGAGATTTCAGTCCATTGCTAGGAATTGCCTTAATGTTCAGATAATGAGTTTATTCAGGATCAGCTATGAGAGAGTAAGTGACTTGTTTAACGCCAAGCAAATAATTTTTCAGCTACATCATAGTGAGAACAAACTGTACTTTGACGAGATGATGATAATGTCAGCTTTGTACGAGACCAACACGCTTAGTTGGATTTTTAGAGTGCTGGCTTACTAAAACAACAGTCCGCGGGTAGACATGTTGCTCCACTCGGACATATTATCCTGATTTCGAGCCAACTAGTCTTTGCTCTTACTCCTTGATGCTGCAGGGTTATCAGAGAAGTAACAAATACTAATTTCATAGTCACTGGTGTGAACCAACCATTGCTCAAACCATCTACCATACAGCATGCTCTCCATTACATTAGCTATGAAGTTAAACTACAGATATGATAGACTCAGATCAGCATCCACTCCTCGAATCAGTGTCCTTTCAAAATTCTCAGATCTATGGCCAATTTATTGCTATCAAACTGACGTCCTTTTCAGAGCTAAGACCTGTATGTGCTTGTACCTTGTCACATGATGGATGTGGGTCAAGTTTGTACATCATCTGCATTGCATATTTAGTAAATAAATGCAAAAGTTCAAAATTCCAGGCTTAAATTCAGTGTGCCTGATCCCCGTTTCGTTGAAAAAAAGCTCATAAGCTACCCAGATATACTGTGATGGTAGAAATCGGACGTTACTTTGAGGATTGGAAGTCGATTAGAGGCTGGATGTCCATCTGAGTCTTCCAGATGGTATATACTGTAACACTTACAGGCAGTATGTTGTCTCTCCATGTAAACATTGACCATTATTTTCACACCGACACCTGTCACATGTTACTCCTGTGTAATAATCAGTACAGCTGCACTTGGGATTTTTATTTGTATCTGTAATGTATTAACAAAACAATAAGATATTTATTGCATTATGGCAAAAATTACAAGATTTAAATTTTTAATATTGCATTGTGGGTAAAAAAATTAAATTTTAGAAATCAACAGAAGTCAACATAATTGTGATATTTAATTTTTGCTGTTTTCAATATGCATTGGAATAAGTCAGGAAAGTAAATATTTTAGGAGACATCTCTAATGATAAGATTTTTTAACAATGCATTGTGGGTAAAAAAAATGTGCAAGTTTTAAATTTTAGAAATTATAGGTCAACATAGTTGTGATATTTAATCTAAGCTGCTTATTGGAGCATGTCAGGAAGGTAAACAAGGGCAACGCAAAGCGTGGCGTATCCCCTCGCTGTTAAACCCCTAAAAAAATTCAAAGTTCAACTGTGACCTTGACCTTTGGCCTATGACCTTGAAAATCAATAGGGTGCCAGATCTTTGTTAGTATTACCTGAGTACCAAGTGTGGTTGAAATCCATTGAACCATGTTGACTCTAGAGTGTTCACAAGAAATGTTACGGAAGGACCGACAGATGCACGGACGGACGGACAGTAGCGTTACTATATCCTCTTAGCAACTTTGCTGGTGAGGGGATAACTATGTATAAAGTTTGGTCAAAATCCGTTGAAGGATGTTGATTCTAGAGTATTAACAAAGATGTTATGGGGTAAAAATTTGACCCTGTGACCTTGACCTTTGTCCAATGACCTTGAAAATCGATAAGGTTCCAGATGTTCTTAAGGACTAAGTATGTACCAAGTTTGGTCAAAATCCATTGAAAGATGTTGATTCTAGAGTGTTCACAAGGATGTTACAGGGTAAAAATTAGACCCTGTGACCTTGACCTTTGACCTTGCAAATCAATAGGGTTCCAGACTCTCCTAAGGACTAAGTATGTACCAAGTCTGGTCAAAATCCATTGAAAGATGTTGATTCTAGAGTGTTCACAAGGATGTTACAGGGTAAAAATTAGACCCGGTGACCTTGACCTATGACCTTGAAAATCAATAGGGTTCCAGATTCTCTTACGGACTAAGTATGTATCAAGTTTGGTCAAAATCCATTGAAGGATGTTTATTCTAGAGTGTTCACAAGGATGTTACGGACGGAAGGATGGACGGGAGCGTTACTATATCCCTTCGCAACTTCGTTGGCGAGGGGATAATAATATAGGAAGTTGTTGAAGGCAGTCAGTTTAGCTTAGTTTAGTCTATGGTGTTTAACGCCACTTTCAACAATATTTTAGTTATATCGTGCCAGCCAGTTTTATTGTTGGAGGAAACCGAAGTATCCAGAGAAAACCACCAACCTGTCGCTAGTCAATGACAAACTTGATTACATAATGTCGTAGCGAGTACACCTTGCCTGAGCTGGGTTCTAACTCACAATGTAAGTGGTGATAGGCACTGATTGCACAGGTAGTTGTAAATCCAACTATCATACGATCATGACCATAAAGGCCACTCACCTTATTTAACGTGTGCGTTCCCATATAAACGGTGATTATACACCCAACACTAGTGTGATGTACTTGGTTAATTTTATTTGAAAATATTGACTCATATAACTCGAGTCGTCTTATCAAACGCTAGCAAATAGTCTCCATTGACCTATAGTAGCTAAGGGAGATAATCATCTAAATTATCTCCTTTACCTCACTAATGTTTCTCAGTTATACTACTTGTAGATCGATACCTAACTGACATGTGCCTCCATTTTTACAGTATCCAATACATTTGTTTACAGGATTCTGACAATTAACAGCCGTCTTATCGAACTCTTGCAAATAGTCTCTATTATTCATTACGAGTTAAGGGAGATAATCATCTAAATTATCTCCCTTACCTAACAAATGTTTCTCAGTTATAATACATTTGTTTATGGGATTCTGACAATTAACAGGCATCTTATCAAATGCAAGCAAATAGTCTCCATTAACCATTAGCAGCTAAGGGAGATAATCATCTAAATTACCTCCCTTACCTAACAAATGTTTTTCATTAATAATACATGTAGATCTATACCTAGCTGACATGTGCCTCCATTTATACAATATCCAATACATTTGTTTACAGTATTCTGACAATTAACGGTAGTCGTATCATATGCTAGTAAATATTCTCAATTAATCTATAGCAGCAAAGGGAGATAACCATCTAAATTATCTCCCTTACCTAACAAATGTTTCTCAGTTATAGTACATGTAGATCCATACCTAGCTGACATGTGCCCCTGTTTTTACAGTATCCAATACATTTGTTTATAGGATTCTGACAATTCACAGTCGTCTTATCGAACACTAGCAAATAGTCTCTATTAATCATTAGCCGCTAAGGGAGATAATCATTTAAATTACCTCCCTTACCTAACAAATGTTCCTCATTGATATACCTAGCTGACATGTTCCTCCATTTGTACAGTGTCCACTACATTTGTTTACAGGACTCTGACAATTAACTCCAGTATACTCATCAGTACATTTGCACTCGTACTCTAAGGAATTCTCTTTCGGCTGACAGCTTCCTGAAATAAAAGATCAGAATATAGGTTTGGATAATACTGCAATATAGGGGGAAAATTACCAATAAATGCAATTGAGTGAGAACGAGTGAGTGATTGTTGCTCAACTCCAACTCAGCAGTTTTTGAGCTATATCATGGCGAGAACAAGTTAATTTTCAATGAGATGAAATGCATTAGACCAACACACTTAGTTGGATATTCATAGTGCAAAATCACTGAAACAACAGTCTGCTCTGCTCTGCTCGGACACATTATCATGATTACGAGCCAACAAGTCTTTGCTTTCTCCTTAATCCTGTAAATGCAATTGAAAAAAGTAAACTGTAACATGACTGAACATGAAATGCACAGCTACATTTTGTAATGAAAATATTGCGAGTTAATAAACACCACACCAACTGTTCTGTTGATATTGTTGATTGTTGACCATCAATTTAAAAAAATTTCTTTTCAAAGAGCATACTGTATACTTACCCCCATTTTTACAGTCTCCACTACATTTGACAGGTGGCGTTTTACAATCATCGCCCGTGTAACCATCCTTACAAGTACAAGAGGGTTGGCTGTACTTATCAAGCTGACATATATGATCCTTTCCACAAGAGAAGTTTTTACATGAACCTAAGGAACACTGCGAGACAGGATCGTAACCAGGAATACACTGACATGAAGCTTTCCCAGAATTATCAATGCTACAAGTACCACCATTATAACAGTTCAACTTCTGACACTGCTCGCATCTATTTCCTACAAAAACAAAGTCAAACTTCTATAAACAAAGAAAAAGTGTCCTTTTAACACAGGTGTCCTCTTAGAAGAAGTTTAATTCATATTAAAAGTGTTGGGCACTGCTCATATCTATTTCCTACAAAGACAAAATCACAGGGATGATTCTTGCTTGAAAATAAAATAACTAAAAATCAATGAAAAATAGCTAAAACTATCTACACCTCCTTTCAAAAAGGTTAGTTTTGGTCTGTTCTGACTGTCTTGCAACATTCGGAATTTTTTTTCACAGAAAAACAGCTGATATCGATTAAATAACTGAACTAAATCATCCCTGAAGTCAAACTTGTCTGACACTGTTCACATATATTTCCTACAAAGACAAAGTGAAACTTTTATTAACAGGTCATCTTTGGGACAAATAAAAAGTGTCCTTTTAACATAGGTGACCTCTTAGAAGAGGTTCAATTCATATTAAATTTTCTCTGACTGGACAAGAACAAGAAATATGTACATCACAAAATACGCCCGTCTATATAAATAGGGTTTTTCCCCTTCCACAGGGGAATCATGTGGCCAAGTTTGGTCAAGATCCAATATACAGAACTAAAGTTATTGTGCGCAAACGATCCTGTTGTCAAAAATTCTATTTATACTAAAGGTGACCTTGACCTTTGACCTAATGACCCCAAAATACATAGGGTTCTCCCCCTTCCACAGGGGAATCATGTGGTCAAGTTTCGTAAAGATCCAATATACAAAACTAAAGTTATCATGTGGAAATGACCCTGTTGTCAAAAATTCTATTCATAGTAATGGTGACCTTGACCTTTGACTTAATGACCCAAAATACATAGGGTTCTTCCCCTTCCACAGGGGAATCATGTGGCCAAGTTTGATAAAGATCCAATATACAGAACTAAAGTTATCGTGCGGAAACGATGCTGTTGTCAAAAATTCTATTTATAGTAATGGTGACCTTGACCTAATGACCCCAAAATAAATAGGGTTCTTCCCCTTCTACAGGGGAATCATGTGGCCAAGCTTGGTAAAGATCCAATATACAGAACTAAAGTTATCGTGCGGAAACAACCCTGTTGTCAAAAATTCTATTTATAGTAACGGTGACCTTGACCTTTGACCTAATGACCCCAAAATAAATAGGGCTCTTCCCCTTCTACAGGGGAATCATGTGGCCAAGATTGGTAAAGATCCAATATACAGAACTAAAGTTATCGTGCGGAAACATGTGTGGATGCCCGCCCGCCATACCCAATCACATAATACGGCCTGTCTCGAGACGGGCGTATAAAAAGGTGAACCTGTTAACACAAGTGATTGCTTTATAGAAGTGACCGCATGGGTAGGTTTGACTGTACAGTAATACCTGGTTCATCTCTATTAAGCAATAACTTGTATTAATATGTGGCCTTAATTTTAATATCTAATCACAGTGCATTTCATATTAATTAAACCTGTATTATGTGATCGCCTGTCTTATATGACCCTATTTCTATGTTATGTGATCACCTGTCTTCTGTGACCCTATTTCTATGTTATGCGATCGCCAGTCTTATGTGACCCTATTTCTATGTTATGTGATCGCCTGTTTTATGTGACTCTATTGCTATGTTCCCTTGGAAGATCACACAAGACAGGTTTGACTGTAACAGTCAGATTCTACTTTAGTCTGACTAAAATCATATGTTAAATAACAGCGTGGGAATTTTTACCGCTAAGTGTCAAATACCATTTTTTTAAATAACGTTAGCATCATAGGTATCTGAAATTTTTGTCATAAATCGTCAAACACTGTTTTTTTCCATGAATCGTAAAACCCTGGTTTTTTCAGGAATCGTCAAACCCATTTAAAAAAAAAAAAAAATCGTCAAACCCTGTTTTTTTTTTTTAATCTATCGATAGTATCGAGTAGGTTGAAGATTTTGTTGTTATCAATACTTTGAGCAAAAATTACCATGATTCATTGTGCATGACACACAATTCCAATTCTTAAAAATATGAAGGCACAGTAGTCTCACCCCCCTCAGTAGTCTCTTTATTTTATAAGGGGTCAGATTTCATATTTACTGAGATAGTAAAATACTACTAATTTTTCCCTCTCCCGAGTCACCACTCCTCTTATAAGAACAGGCCAGATTTCATATTAACTCTCTAGAGACACCACCCCTCTTATAAGAACAGGCCAGATTTCATATTAACTCTCAAGAGACACCACTCCTCTTATAAGAACAGGCCAGATTTCATATTAACTCTCTAGAGACACCACTCCTCTTATAAGAACAGGCCAGATTTCATATTAAC
>MJUT01064003.1:1181805-1198403 GCA_002080005.1 Gigantidas platifrons
AGGCCACTCCCATTAAAGACCACCACTCTTATCAGGCCACTCCCATTAAAGACCACCACTCTTATCAGGCCATTCCCATTAAAGACCACCACTCTTATCAGGCCATATTAAGGTTGCACTGAGATAGTAAAATACAATTAAGTTGACCCCTTAAAGCCCTTTTCATTGCAGAAGGGGTGGTGTCAGTGCCGGATTTAGGACAAATAAGGCACTGTGCTAGTTAAGTAATGAGGCCCCTTACTTGGACCCTGAAGGAGTTAGACCCGGTAGGCCTACACAAGCAGTTAGGCATACATGCGCAGGAAATTTAGGAATAGTTAAAATATTACTCTATATCAGGTCAAATTTAAAATTGCACCACATAAACAAAAATCCATCGTAAAAAAAAAATTGTTGACAGGAACACAATGGTAAATCTGGTGCTGGGTGGTGTTATAAGACAGGAAACAATTGTGTATTAACATTTTTATAGCAGTTTAAATATTTTGATTACTGCTAACATTTATTCTTAAAATTGGAGGGGATAGGTTAGGGTTAGGGTATCTAATGCCACATTAAACACTATTTCAGCTATATTGTGGCAGTCAGTTTTATTGGTGGAGGAAACTGGAGCACCAGGAGAAAGTCACTGACAAGCTTTATCACATAATGTTGTATCGAGCACATCTCGCCATGAAAGGGATTCGAACTCACAAGTTTAGTGGTGATAGGCACTGATTACATAGGTAGAACAAGAAATGTGTGCATCACAAAATACGCCCGTCTATATAAATTATCAAACTAAAGTTATCGTGCGGAAACGATCCTGTTGTCAACAATTCTATTTATAGCAACGGTAACCTTGACCTTTGACCTAATGACCCCAAAATAAATAGGATTCTTCCCCTTCCACAGGGGAATCATGTGGCCAAGTTTGTTAAAGATCCAAAATACAGAACTAAAGTTATCATGCGGAAACGATCCTGTTGTCAAAAATTCTATTTATAGTAACAGTGACCTTGCCCTTTGACCTAATGACCCCAAAATAAATAGGGTTCTTCCCCTTCCACAGGGAAATCATGTGGCCAAGTTTGGTAAAGATCCAATATACAGAACTAAAGTTATTGTGCGGAAACCTGTGTGGACGTCCACCTGCCCGCCATACCCAATCACATAATATGGCCCGTCTCGAGAAGGGCGTATAAAAATGAGACCTTTTAATACAGGTGACAGCATGGTCAGGTTTGACTGTAATTAATAAGCTACACTCGTGCAAGATTTAATCCATTTTATAATTTTGAAAGGGATCCACCCAAGGACCATCCCTGTCAGGTTTGATGTAATTTGGTTCAGTGGTTTCAGAGGAAAAGATTTAAATGTGATCTTTTATCAAAATATGCCTAATTTGCATAATCGGTATAAATCAGCTCACAGAAAAATACAAAATATATATTAAACTACTCCTTGCCATGTAGCTGCAGTTACAATTTGAGCTCCTTTTGATCTATACTAAAGCAGCAATGGAAAATTTAAGAAATGTCTATTTTTAGTAACAGCAGCCATCTTGAATGGAGGGCGAGGCTGTCAGACACAATTTTGAAAGGGACCCACCAAGGGACCATCCCTGCCAGGTTTGGTTTAATTTGGTTCAGCGGTTTCTGAGGAGAAGATTTAAATGTGATCTTTTATCAAAATATGCCTAATTTGCATAATCGGTATAAATCGGCTGAAAGACAAATTTCACAGAAAAACCCACAATATATGTTAAACTACTCCTTGCCATGTAGCTGCAGTTAAAATTTGAGCTCATTTTGTCTTATACTAAAGCAGCAATGGACAATTGAAGAAATGTCTATTTTCAGTAACAGCAGCCATTTTGAATGGAGGGCGGGGTTGTTGGACACAATTTTGGAAGGGACCCACCCTGGGACCATCCCTGCCAAGTTTTGTTTAATTTGGTTCAGCGGTTTCAGAGAAGATTTAAATGTGATCTTTTATCGAAATAGGCCTAATTTGCATAATCGGTATAAATCGGCTGAAAGAAATACTTCACAGAAAAACCCGGAATATATGTTAAACTACTCCTTCCCATGTAGCTGCAATTAAAATTTGAGCTCATTTTGACTTATACTATAGCAGCAATGGACAATTAAAATTTCATCCCCCCTTTTTTCTATTTTTAGCTTCGTGGCCATCTTGGTTGGAAGTCGGGATCAACGGACACAATTTTCAAAGAGGGCCATAGAAATACCATTCCACCAAAGTTTGGTTGCAATTGGCCCAGTGGTTTCTGAGGAGAAGATTAAAGTTTACGACGTACGACGGACGCCAAGTGATGGCAAAAGCTCACATGGCCTTTGGCTAGGTGAGCTAAAAAGGGCCATAACCTATGAACGGGAAATGTGAAATACACCATAATCAAACTTAACCTGTATTTTATGGTATACAGCATTGTGTTAAAGTTTGAAAAGATTTGGTTGAGAGGTACTTTAAATATCATTCGGAAACCTAAAAAGTCCCTATTTTCTAAGAGAAAAAGGGCCATAACTCAGGAACGGTAAATGTGAAATACACCGTAATCGAATTTACCCTGTATTTAATGGCCCACAGCAGTGTGGTAAAGTTTGAAAAGATTTGGTTGAGCCATACTTTGAATATCATCCGGAAACCTAAAAAGTCCCTATTTTCTAAGAGAAAAAGGGCCATAACTCAGGAACGGTAAATGTGAAATATACTGTAATCGAACTTAACCTGTATTTAATGTTCCACAGCATTGTTTTAAAGTTTGAAAAGATTTGGTTGAGCGGTACTTTAATTATCATCCGGAAACCAAAAGTGTGACGGACGGACGGACATGAGGATCCCTATATACCCCCAACTCTCATCGAGCTGAGGTATAATAAATAAATAAGATAAAGTAAATAAATAAATAAAATAATGTACATAAATAAATAAATACACAAGTCAATAAATGAATAAACAAGTCAAACTTACTTTTCTTCTTTTGTTTACTTGGCTGTAGTATCAAAATATCTCCAATAGCCTGTAATGTTCTAAACAAAACTACGGCATCGTCTAAACTATGTGGATTGGATCGGAACTTTGATATCTTCATAACTGTGTGATTACGGTAAAAACTGATGAAGAGATCATCCTCAAACACGTCTACCATATAAGGTGCCATAGTTCCAGATGTATCTAAATTAATTTAAAAAATCAAAGTGTTATTGAAAAGGTTGTTCTCTAGGTTACCATTTCATAAACAAACCAGAGGCTCTCAAGAGCCTGTATCGTTCACCTGGTTATAAAAAGAACCAATTGGTCCTATGTAAAAACTATGTCATGCAGTGGTAGTCATCTTGGAATTTCTATCAACATAAAAACACAAAGTTTGTAAAGGACCTTCCAATGATTGATGCACAGTTTAGGTACCGGTTCAATCAGTGCAATAGCTTCAGAGAAGAACATATTTCTGTATTTTCCCCATATATGGTCCTGTGTTAATAATATGACCTGTGGTGGCAGCCATCTTGAATTTCGGATCGGCATAAAAAACCCAAACTTTTTAGAGGACCTTCAAATGATCCTTCCTGCTCAGTTTGGTTTCAATTTTCCATGTGGTTTAAGAGAAAAAGCGTTTTGAAACATTTTTTCCCATAGGGTCCAAAGTTAAACGAAGTCCTGCCGTAGCCGCCATTTTGAATTCCATATCGGAACAAAAAATGTACAGTTTGTAGAGGACCATCCAATAAACGTTCATGTACAGTTTGGCTTTAATCATGTTTGTAGTTTCTGAGAAGAAGGCATTTGAATATTTTCCCATAGGGTCCAATGTTAATCTATGTCCTGCTGTGGCGGCCATCTTGGATTTCCGATCGGCATAAAAAACAGAAACTTGGTAAAGGACATTCCAATGATCATTCATTTACAGTTTGGGTTCAGTCAGGTCATTAGTTTCAGAGAAGAAGATCTTTGAAATTTCAGCCAATCAGAGCATATTATTGGCCCTGGCAGCCATGTTGAATATCCGACTGGAACAAAAAACAGAAACTTTGTAGAGGACCATCCAAGGAACATTCCTGCTAAGTTTGGTTCCAATTGGTCCAGTGGTTTCGGAGAAGAAGCTTGAAATGTGAAAAGTTTACAGACGACAGACGACGGACGACGGACGCCAAGTGATGACAATAGTTCACCTGGACCTTCGGTCCAGGTGAACTAAAAAATGTATGAATGTGTCCATAGGACATGGATGCCCCCTTCTTCCAGCTAAACTAAAGATGGGACATATTCCAAAACAGAAACTAGAGGCTCAGTGGGCTGAGCCTGTGTCACTCACCTTTCATTCTACTTTGAGGAAACTTAATACAGAACCTTCCATAGGAGCTTCCCATCAGCTTTTGGTTCATTTTGGAAAGGCGGATTCAGAGATGAAGATTTTTTTTTAGAAATCAACCAATCAGAAACAAGAATTGTCTGTGGCGGCCATGTTTTTTTAACGGATCGGAACTAAATGAGCAATCATTATATAGGAGCTTCCAAGAATGCTTCCTACCAAGTTTCGGTTCATTTGGCCAAGCAGTTTCAGAGGCGAAGATGTTTAAAAATCAGCCAATCAGAAACAAGAATTGCCTATGTCGGCCATGTTTGTTAATGGATTGGGACAAAATGAGCAATCTTTAGAGAAGACCCTCCATAGATGCTTTCTACCAAGTTTCACTTCATTTGGTTGAGGGGTTTCAGAGGAGAAGATTAAAATGTGAAAAGTTAACGGATGATAGACTACGGATGCCAAGTGATGGCAAAAGCTCACATTGCCTTTGGCAAGGTGAGCTAAAAAGTGGTACAGTCCCAATATCCAACCTGGGTTAGGGTTATGGTGCTTAACGCCACTTACAACTATATTTCACTGGTATCGCGGCAGTCAGTTTTATTGGTAGAAGGAACCGGAGTACCCTATCCAACATGGTCTTCTTTTTGTGGTCCCAGACCTTGTATATAAACTTCAAAAGATTTGCTTAAGTGGAACTTAAGCAACTGAGCAGAAACCAAATGAAGGACGTACGGACATGGATTAAACTTAGTGCCCTGTACCAGATGACTAGCAGAAAGGGCATAATGAACTATTAGGATGTACGGACATGGATTAAACTTAATGCCCTGTACCAGATGACTACATTTTGACGAATAGAAGAAGAATTTGAAGATATCAAAGGGGTAATCAGAATCTGTATATCGAAGAAGAACAGACAACACGATGGCCAAAAGAAAAAAGGACAAAAGGACAAACAACGATCTACAAAACATACACATAAAACTAAAGATCGAATAACACGAACCCACTAAAAACCGGGGGTGAACTCGGGTGATCCGAAAGTGTAACCAGTTCTTGCTCCACTAGTGGCACCCGTCGTGTTAATCTAGTTACAAACCAGGTGATATGTCATGAACGAGACAAGGACCGGGAAGTGTTTACGACAAGTGGAACATATCTGTGGTCATTTGTGGCACAGATATTCTATTGCGGTCAACTAAGTTGATCGAGAAAAAATTAGGGTTGAAACATGTATAAATTGAACTAAGAATAGACCGGGAGCCAGATTTGACCAACTCTGCCCTTGAAATCCACAAAATGGATTATTCTGATTAGGAAATAAAATAACTGAAAGTCAATAAAGATAGCTGATTAACGCTCTACACCCACTTTCAAAAAGTCCTCTTTTAACTGTTCTGACCTTGTCCTGAAATCTTTGTAATATCCTTGTCAGAGGGAAATAGCTGAAATCAGTTAAATAACTGAAAAAAAATCATCTCTGCCAAAATAAAGAAAACATTTACCATTAAACTGAATAACAACATGTCTATCTTTGCCGTGAAGGTCGACCGTCTCAATTGTCTTTTTCTTCGTGTCGGCCCAGTACAGCCTACCATTAGGGTAATCAATTGCCAAACCATTCGGCCATGTTATGTCCTCTTTAACAATATCTTTACGTCCGCTTCCGTCCAAGTTAGAGCTTTCAATTTTCGGAGGGAATCCTCTGTCTGTCCAAAACAGTTTTCTATAAAAATATAAGCTTACTTTTAATATTGGGTCGAAACTTTCCTTCTGTATACAAAAAAAATTCTAAAGAAGTTTCTCACAGTGATTTGATTGGTTGGTGTTAAACACCAACTTTAAAGCAGTATTTCAGTATTATATCGTGGTGTTCTCAAAGTGTGAAATCATCTAAAAAGTATACAATTTGTAGACAATTTTGTAATTTTAATGGACTAGCATTGTTGTTTTTATATTAGGGTTAGGGTTATGGTATTTAGCGCCACTTTCAACAATATTTCAGTTATATCGTTGCGGTCAGTTTTATTGGCGGAAGAAACTGGAGTACCCAGAAACCACTGACAAACTTGATCACATAATGTTGTATTAAGTACACTTTACCATGATCGGGATTCAAATTCTTTATTATATAATGGGAGCAAGACTCAAAAATGTATAAATCCATCCCTCCTTAATTAATATAAATTAATTATTCCACGTATAAATTAACATATAGAAGCATGTATGAATATGTATAAAATATTCATACCACGGTTTTCTGAAGTGTGAGATTGTTTGACTGTTTAACTCGGAAAACCGTGGTATAAATGATTTGTAACATGAAGCCATGCAATATCACATCTGGGTCGTTGATTATTGCACGGCTCTCTGAGAGTAATAAAGCTACAGCTCAGATTTAACGTGTGCAATATCTTGTATCTACGTGTATTATGTCATAGTTCTTAGCTGTTACTTACATTCTGGTATATAAACCATAAAAAGATCAAAGGAAAAGAATGCATTCATGTCATAAAGCCGAACCTGTTCATGGTGAGGTGTACTCGATACAACATTATGTGATAACGTTTGTCAGTGACTTGCGACAGGTCGGTGGTTTTTTTCTGGATACTCCAGTTTCCTCCACCAATAAAACTGACTGGCACGATATAACTGAAATATTGCTGAAAGTGGTGTTAAACACCATAAACCAACCCGAAATGCTGTGGTTAAAACAATGACTAGTTAATCAATACATACCCAATTTCTGGATGTACAACAATAGAGAATGGTTGATCTAAGGCTGTAGTGATGACAGAACGTCTCTGATGTCCGTCGTAGTTCGACATTTCTACTTTCCGTGAGCCTGCATCTGTCCAATATATATGCTTAGCTACCCAATCCACTGCTATACCTTTAGGTTCCACAAGACCATCAACCAATACCTAAAAGAGATAATGTAATGGTACAAGTCTTATATATACCATGGATCTTACGAATTAACTTATTTAAACCAACGAATCCGAAGGATGATGATTTGATTTATTTTTGATGTTTTAACGCCACTTTCAACAATATTTCAGCTATATCATGGCGACCAGTTTTAGTGGTGGAGGAAGCCGGAGTATCCGGATAGAACCACCGACCATGGGCAAGCAACTGGTCAACTTTATCACTTGCGACTGCGAGTCGATTGCACCCTTTTTTGTAATTTACAAAGCCGGGCACGAAGGATGAGTTGGTTTAAACAAGTTCATGAGTAAGATCCATGGTATATATGGTTTGTAACAGAAATTACATGATTGACAGATCTATGATGTCAAAATCATGGAATTACATATATTATGACGTCAAAATCATGGAATAACAGATCTATGACGTCAAAATCATGGAATAATATCAAGATCTTTCATGTTAGACCATGGTTTGTAAAAGTTCACTATTTTTAAGTTGATTACTGCATAAAAACATCAAAGGAAAAATGCGTATTTATGTTACAAGTAATAATTATAGCTTGTACGCCAGATGCATGATGGGGAATAATTGACTTATACCACGATTCTATTTTTAGTGCACAATGATAGCTTTTAATATTTGAAGGTTAAGGTCGTAGAAGCCTTCGATGCGAGATAGTTTTGAAAAATCAATTCTCGCAAAACAAATAAACCTGTCCATGAGACCACCTCTTTAAGCAGTCACCTGTATTAAAAGGTCATCTTTTTCTAGTCCTGTTATAGAAAATTTTATATGAACTGAACCACTTTTAAGATGTCATATGTCTTATCATGTGCAAGGGGTACCAGTAAAAGCTATGTTTTGGTCAGTAAAAGTGAATAACAAAAAATTATCCAGTCAGTTTTTCTTTGTCTCAGTGGTGACCTCTTAATACAGGTTTGACTACTTACTTTTTGTGGTGTCCTCTTAATACAGGCTTGACTGTCCTTACTTTTTGTGGTGACCTCTTAATACAGGTTTGACTGTACTTATTTTTTGTGGTGTCCTCTTAATACAGGTCTGACTGTCCTTACTTTTTGTGGTGTCCTCGTAATACAGGTTTGACTGTCCTTACTTTTTGTGGTGTCCTCTTAATACAGGTTTGACTGTCCTTACTTTTTGTGGTGACCTCTTAATACAGGTTTGACTACTTATTTTTTGTGGTGTCCTCTTAATACAGGTCTGACTGTCCTTACTTTTTGTGGTGTCCTCTTAATACAGGTTTGACTGTCCTAACTTTTTGTGGTGTCCTCTTAATACATGCTTGACTGTCCTTACTTTTTGTGGTGACCTCTTAATACAGGTTTGACTGTACTTACTTTTTGTGGTGTCCTCTTAATACAGGTTTGACTGTCCTAACTTTTTGTGGTGTCCTCTTAATACAGGTTTGACTGTCCTTACTTTTTGTGGTGTCCTCTTAATACAGGTTTGACTACTTACTTTTTGTGGTGACCTCTTAATACAGGTTTGACTGTCCTTACTTTTTGTGGTGACCTCTTAATACAGGTTTGACTGTCCTTACTTTTTGTGGTGACCTCTTAATACAGGTTTGACTGTACTTACTTTGTGTGGTGTCCTCTTAATACAGGTTTGACTGTCTTTACTTTTTGTGGTGACCTCTTAATACAGGTTTGACTGTCCTTACTTTTTGTGGTGTCCTCTTAATACAGGTTTGACTGTCTTTACTTTTTGTGGTGACCTCTTAATACAGGTTTGACTGTCCTTACTTTTTGTGGTGTCCTCTTAATACAGGTTTGACTGTACTTACGTTTTGTTTGTCTGTTGTAGATCTTTTGACTTCTCCTTTTTTCTTTCCATCGTCATACAGCTGTAAATCTATTGTATTGATGGTACGTTTTGAATGGCTGACGATGAAGGCTTTAAACTGGTTGTGATCAGAAGTTAGATCAACGTCCATGCCTATAATCTTCTCACTGCTTTCCTACAATGATTATTTATTATTATTATTTACAATATTTATATTACCACATTATCTAATTAAAAGTACTCTACGTGCTTAAAGGGGAATTTGCGATAGTGCCTACTGACAAAATTGAGGGCAGAGCTTATCATTAAAAATTCCCGTTGATATGAACCGCATATTTATGAAACTGTATGTTACATGACCAACGTGACCTAAAGGTCACATACCTCAGAAATTTGAATTTGCGAAGTAATTTTTGTAGTTTTTAGACTGATGAAGAATATTAATTTTTAATACAACTGAAAGTTTCGTAGGGAGATTTTGCTCCAAAAGTAACTGTACAACTGTGTATCATTTATTTTTCCTCCTCTAGATAACCGTGGCCAAAATAATGAAGAATCTGAAGGTTTGCTCCACCCACAGCTATTTATACCCACACTCCCGATTTAACATGGAAAAAAATTAAATTGTACAATAAAACTGAACATAGAATACATGTATAGCAACAAAGTGATTAACAAAGAGAGATATAAAAAAATGATACATTTTCATAGAGCATTTATTGGAACTTAAATTGTTAATCTGGTTCTGTTTATGAATCTGATTATTGGTTTATTTATAGATATGTTTGTAGGTTTATTTTTATATCTCTTTACTGGATTATTTAAATATCGGTTCACTAGCATATTTAAACATATGCTTAATGGTTTAAACATCAGGGGTCAGTTGTTGACCTTATGATTAAACCAATCAGATGATTAGCTCTAATTACATTTTTAATTCCTAACCACGTACTTAGCTAATGCAATGATTAAAATCTGTTGCTGAACTGTTTTTAATTGATGTATCAACTAATCATATTGAATTTGCTAATTATGTGATTAGCTTAATCACATGTTCAACAACGGACCCCAGGGTCTATTGATATATTTAGATATCTGCTTATTTGATTTGATTTGATGTTTAACGCCACTTTCAACAATATTTTAGCTATATCATGGCGACCAGTTTTAGTGGTGGAGGAAGCCGGAGTACCCGGAGAAAAACCACCGACCATGGGCAAGCAACTGGTAAACTTTATCACTTGTGGCTGTGAGTCGAGTGCACCCTTTTTTGTAATTTACAAAGCCGGGCACGAACCCACGCCGTATTGGTGATAGGCTTGTATGAGTTGTTAGATCCAGCAACCTAACTCATTGAGCCACCCGGGACCCTGCTTATTTTAATATTCTAATTTATGTTTATTGGTTTATATACACATGTTTGCTGGTTCATGTAAAAATCTGTTTACTGGTATATTAAAATCTAAAGAAATACTTATTGGTTTACATAAACATCTTTTTGGTATATTTAATCATCTATTTAGGTATATAATTTAAGGTGGTACCATACACTTCAGGTAAAATTTGATCTGCTCGTTTAATTTTCTTATTTTTTTGGCAGTGTGTTTGAATATATCCACTGTAATAAATATCAATATTTTAACAAATTCCAACCAACAGACTCAGCTATAAATTCACTAGCCACATAGCAGCTTTTCTCTTTGTGGCTTTGATCACCGAGATGCTTGAAATCTGCATACAAACATCATATGATCAAAACCTTCAACTGATTTTAAAGAGTTATCTCCCTGTAGTGTTAGGTACCATCTTAACATATGTTTATTGGTTTATCTAAACATTATTGACATTGTTGAATATCAATTTAAATAAAGGTTTATTCAAACATTTGTTTATTGGTATATTTATTGGTTTATTCCCATTGAAATAAAAAACAAACCAGAGGCTCTCAAGAGCATGTAATCACTCACCTGGTTTTCAAGTTGACATCAAACGATTATACAAAATGGGAGGGTCACAAATAATTTTAAAAGTTGGCCAACCAAAGATCAATTGAGCTAAAAAAAATTGAAAAGTTTTTGATGTGATTTTTTTTTCATAATATGCCTAATTGGTATAAATTTGCTGAAAAAAATCGAAGAAATGTTGAACTACTCAATGCCATGTAGCTGCAGTTAAAATTTGAGCTCATTTTGACTTATAACTAGAGACTCCTAGGAGCCTGTAATCGCTCACCTGGCTCAAAGCTGGCCTATCAGTTTCAGAGGAGATAATTTTTAAGTGAATTTTGGCGAATCTTCTATTTTAGCAATGGCCGCCATCTTCTTTGGCGGGCGGGGTTGTCGGATATAATTCTGAAGGTAGACCATCTAAAGACCATTTCACCATAGTTTGGGCCCATTTGACCCAGCGGTTTCAGAGGAGATCATTTTTAAGTGATTTTTTGCTGAATTTTCTATTTTTAGTAACAGTGGCCATATTGGTTGGCGGCCGGGGTCGTCGGACACAATTCTGAAAGATGACCACCTAAAGACCATTCCACCATAGTTTGGCCCCAATTGACCCTGTAGTTTCAGAGGAGATAATCTTTAAGTGATTTTTTGCCAAATTTGATATTTTTAGTAATGGTGGCTATCTTGGTTGGCGGCAGGGGTCATCAGACACAATTCTCAAAGAGGACCATCTGAAGACTATTCCACCATAGTTTGGGCCCAATTGGCCCAACAGTTTCAGAGAAGATAATTTTTAAGTGATTTTTTTGCCAAATTTTCTATTTTTAGTAACGGCGGCTATCTTGGTTGGTGGCCGCGGTCATCGGACACAATTCTCAAAGAGGACCATCTGAAGACCATTCCACCATAGTTTGGGCCCAATTGGCCCAGCAGTTTCAGAGAAGATAATTTTTAAGTGATTTTTTGCTGAATTTTCTATTTTTAGTAACGGCAGCCATCTTGGTAGGCGGGGGGAATTGTCGGACACAATTCTGAAAGGGGACCACCCAAGGACCATTCCACCAAAGTTTGGTTCAAATTGGCCCAGTGGTTTTAGAGGAGTTGATTAAAATGCAAAAAGCTAACGACAGACGACGCCCAGTGATAGCAATAGCTCACATGACCCTTCGGGTCAGGTGAGCTAATAAAGCAGCATAAACAATTAAAGAAGTTTCTATTTCTAGCAACAGTAGCCATCTTGAATAGAGGGCGGGATTGTCAGACACAATTTTGAAAGGGCACCACCCAAGGACTATCCCAGCCAAATTTGGTTTAATTTGGTTCAGTAGTTTCAGTGGAGATTTAAATGTGATCTTTTATCAAAATATGCCTAATTTGTATAATCGGTATAAAGTGGCTGAAAGAAAAATTCCACCAAAAAACCCGGAATTAATGTTAAACTACTCAATGCCATGTAGCTGTTTTTAAAAATTGAACTTGTTTTTATGTATAATAAAGCAGCAATGGACAAATAAAAAAATGTCTATTTTTAGTAGGAGAATATTCAAATGTGAAAATTTACGACGGATGGACACCAAGAGTGATTGTTGTTTAACGCCAACTCAGCAATTTTTCAGCTACATCCTGGAGGGAACAAGTTAATTTTCAATGAGGTGATGATGAGATGCACGTTGTACTAGACCAACATGCTTAGTTGGATTTTTATAGTGCTAGCTCACTGAAACAACAGTCCGCGGATAGACATGTCGCCACACTCTGCCACATTATCCTGATTCTGAGCCAACCATTCTTTGCTCTTTCTCCTAATGCAGCGTGCTTAGTGAAGAAGCAACAAATACCAATTTCATAGTCTTTGGTTTGACCTGATCGATGCTCGAACCCACAATTTAGAGCATTCGAGACGAGCACGCTAACCATTACACCACCGATGCGGTCCACCTTTTGGTGGCATATATAAACAATCTTAAATCTTTGACACATCCTTAACTTGAATAACAAAATTTTCTACATTAAAATTGCTATTTTTCTCCTTTTCCAGCTGTTTGACTATTGAGCGGTCCATAGTTTTTAAGACTATGGACCGGCAATGTGAATTGTTTTCATGGATTTTTAGTTTCGCGACCGGATTGGATAAAAGTTTTATATTTATTCGGAACACTCTTGCATCGTCTATTAACGAAAACTCTAAAGTTAGCAAATGAGACAGTGAGATGGAAAATGGCAAGGTTTGCCTCGTTAACTGACCAGGTAGGTTTCAGAACAGTAATGTTTTATTTTGATAAAAAGATCATTGACAAAATTGAATAACATGTAGTAAATGTCGAGGAGATAAATACCCTGTGAAAACAATGAAAACGCAAAGGAAATTATCCTTTTATTGTTCGTCCGCTACAAACTAGGGATTGACACAGAAAAAGTCAGAATAACAACAAAAACTGCCAATTTCAAGTTCTTTTAATATCGTTAATTTGCATAAAAAGTTTTGTTTTGCATACATAGCCAAGATGCCTGTCTGGATCATATTGTCTGTCATTTGTCAGTTTCTTATGCATTTTGAGGTGATCATTCAACTATGAGTCTAATGTTTTTCGGTATAATAAAATACTTAGACTGTGTAAAAGGTAAAAGGTAAAATTCATTTAGGACAGATACCAACTAAATCTAGTGTAGTTTAAAAATATACAAATATAAAATTATATAAAACAATGTATCAAGGTTAAAATGCACTTTAAGTTGATATCCTTCCAAGGATAACCCATTAAAGCGTTTCCGCTTATTTCCAATGGGGTCCTTTAGTGTATATCACTTGTTTAATAAAAAGAAAAAAAAGAAAAAGAAAAAAAAAAGAGTTAAGAGGTCGCATGGCACAATTTTAGTTGATAATATTTTAAAAGATATGGCTGTAATTAATTTTTAAGATGTTGTTTTATTTCTGTTTTGAAAGCGTTATGGTCTTTTATTGATTTTATGTTATTTGGAAGCGAGTTCCAATCTTTAATAGCATTGAAGAAAAAAGTTGAAGAGTCCACACCTTTGATTTTTGGAACAACGAAGTTGAATTGGCTTGATCTAGTGTTATATTCATGATTTTCACTAACTTTTATAAAATTATCTTTTAAATACGTTGGACATTTGTTGTTATAGATTTTATGTGCATGTCCTAATCTTAATTGCTTTACCCTATTCTCAATATTAAGAAATCCAACACTTGATAGTTCTGGTTGGTGAACACTAGATCTTGGACCTAATTCTTTTATAAATCTAACGGTTTTGTTCTGGGCAATCTGAAGTTTGTTTTTTAAGGTCTGTAAAACACCAGCATACCATGAGGAACATGAATAGTCAAAGTGACATTGGATTAGAGCCGTTGTAAGAGTTTTGCGAGTTTCAGTTGACAAGCACCTCTCTTTACGGTACATAAATTTAAGTCTAGAATTTACCTTTTTTATTATTGAGTTAACTGTAATTTCTCCTGATAAATTTTGGTCTAAGTCTATGCCTAAATATTTAAGTTTCGGTTGCGATTGAATGATATGATTGTTACACTGGATTTGAAAATTTGTTACTTTCTTCAATTTACATTTCAGTCCAAAAATAATACATTCTGTTTTGCCTAAGTGTAAAGACAACTTATTGTCAACGAGCCAGCTGCTACAAGATTCTAGTTCCTTTCCTAATTTGTGGGAGATAACACCGGAGTCTTTATGAGAAAATATTATAGTGCTGTCGTCGGCATAAAGCAAGAGTTTGCAGTCTGATTGAATACTGATAGACATGTCGTTAACATAATACAGGAAAAGCAAAGGGCCTAAAATGCTTCCCTGAGGAACTCCATAAGTAATATTAAGGAGTTCAGATTATGTCCCATTTACATTTACAAGTGGTTTTCTTCCAGTTAAATACGATTCAAACCATTTGACTTCTTGTACTCCCATAGATCTTAATTTGTGGCATAATATTCAATGGTCCACTGTGTCAAATGCTTTTTGTAAGTCTATCATAACCATGCCTGTAAATAATCCTTTTGATGTTTGTTTTTTAATATGATCAAATAAATGTATAAGACAAGTATCAGTTGAATACGAGCTTCTAAAACCAGACTGAAATTGATATAGTAAATTATGATCGATCAAATGTGTCTCCAGCTTTTTCAAGAATTTTAGAGATAATACAAAGAATGCTTAGGCCATGCAAAGTTAATTACTTGGTTCTCAGGCCCTTTTTTGTCAAAATTGATGAGGGAGGGCGGCATTTTTTTTTATCCTTTTACTGCTGTAAAAAGTGATGAGGGAGGCATTTTTCCTTCTTTTTTTTTTGTGAAAAATATGGCAATGTATAAATCTTTTCATTACTTTATTGAAAATTTCAATTTTATTTCTTCCGATGGTGGCAGAAACATCACAAGTGATTAATTTTTATGGAAACGTCCAATCCGCTGGTCCCAACGTACCATTTTTTATCTCCGTAAACAATTCCAATAAGGTACAAGCTTCGGAGAAGCCCCCTATTATGTTTCCTGGTAAAACTGGCAAACATTTGTGCCGAATTTGCACAGAAACGATTGACATTTTGTCTAAATGTCAAACGGAAATAAGTTTTTTATTTATACATTGTCATAACGATGCTTTAAATCTCATTTAAGCATGATGCGTTTTAAAGCGTTTCACCGACCACGCGATATAAGAGAAAAACGGATGCGGTTGTTTTTTCCGTACGGACAGCGCTACCGCATTTAAACATTTTTTTTTTACTATTTTTGCAAAAAAATCGGCAATGCGGCGACGAATTTCCACATGCGGGCGGGCCTGAGAACCAAGAAATTAACTTTGTATGGCCTTACTGGTCTATAGTTGCCAATTTCTAATCTACTGTTCTTTTTAAATAATGGTTTTACTCTGGCTAATTTAAGTTCGTCTGGTACTATCCCAGATGTTATTGGTTTAACCAGGGCGCTCGCTCCATCTTTAATGAACCTCGCTGGAATGTTATCTAATCCTGTGCTCTTAAAGGAATTAGGATTGCAAAGTTCTTTGTATATAAAGTCTTTATTTACACTTGTTAATTTTAATTCGAGGTTATTATTGGTAACTTTACAGTAGAATTGTTTAAACAGGTTGGAATTAATATCGAATAATCCTGGAGCTGGTGGTAATGTGTCGACAAGAGAAGATGCTACTGTGGTGAAAAAGGTGTTAAAATGATTAGCGATTTCTCTTAAGGTATGGCATGTTTGTCCGGCTACGTTTAAAACGATACTTGCCACATCTGTTTTTTTAGAACTATATCCTAGGGATTTCAATTGTTGCCAGAGTTTCTTTGGAGATTTTTTATTTTCCTCGATCTTGCCCGATACAAAATCTTCCTTAGCGTGTTTAATATCTCTCTGGACTTTGTTTCTGATCTTACAAAACTGTGCGTATTGGTATTTATTTTGTGTCTTTTTATACATGTGTAACAAATCGTCTCTTTTTCTGATGTTTTCTAAGATGTCGGAAGTCATCCATGGTTCAGTCTGCTGTCGTATTTTGATGTCTCTATACAGTGCAACGTTATCAAGGACTGAATGAAAAAGTGATTGAAATTTTTCCCATGCTTCATTA
>MJUT01064003.1:1198800-1215819 GCA_002080005.1 Gigantidas platifrons
TCGTTCAAACAAATCCAAAAAATCATTCTGTTTGGGTGGTCTATAACAGGTTCCAACTATTATTGGTTTAGTTTTTGGTAAAAGAATTTCTATCCAAATTGCTTCCATACCTTCTATTTTAAGATCTTGAAGAAGTGAGAAGGCCATGTCATTTCGAATAAACATACAGATTCCGCCACCGATACGTGATCTATCTAAGCGTACAACACTATAATTCTCAATATTAATTTCCGCCTCTGTAACCGAGTCATCTAACCATGTTTCACTGATTGATATGATTGCCGCTTTAGATTTTAAAGCAATTAATTTTAATTCTGATATTTTTGGCAATAAAGATCTAGCATTCAGATGTAGAAAATGTAAACCTTTTTCATTAAATATTTTAAAGCAGTCCTCTTTAACAACTGATGGAAATTGAACAAATTTTGTAGGATCATTTTGTTCGGGACATTCGAAAGATGAGTTTAATGATTCGCAATGATTAAATGGAAGTGATAATAGAGAGCATGAATCGCATAAATATTGAAAATTAGATGTTCCGGAAAGCCATGCTTCATATTTATCAAGTGAAATTTTCGCACATTTTATATGTGATTTGCATTGACATATTTCACAGTGCATGCTTTTACTAGTTTTAATTATTCCTTTTTTACATATGCTGCATGGACATTTAGGAGTGCGTCCAGCTGCAGATGGTCCTGGATGAGGATGCACGTCCCCGCATATTAATATAAAAATCAAAAGTGTGGACTTTGGAGTTATTTTAAAATTAGATAGATTAGTACGTTTACAAAAGGAATAGAACGACAAAGATGTTTTTTGAAGGTGACTTTGGGTAGATTTATAAATAGATATCGAAAGTTGACTAATTTCACTTTTATTATAAAAAATTATCCCTGTGAAGTCAAAATAATGTTTTCTTAACCTTAAATCTTCATCAGGAATTGCCAAATTGAAATAATTGTTGATACAGCTGGCAAAAAACACATAAATTATTAGGGACAAAAATATGCCAGCTGTTGCCATGTTAAGATATAACATACCTCTTCGGGAATAGCAAGTTTGTTGTCCCCTCGACCCTGACTATTGACTTGCTATTCCCTCATACCCAGTCAATAAGTATATATATTTATTATTTGCCATAAAATATACAAATTATAAAAATCTGAGACTTTTTCACACTATTTTTTTTTTTCCTCCTATTTCTAATCTTGTATCTCAAATTACCTTTCCAATTGTTTTTTCTTCAGTTTTTCTCGTCAAATCAGACTGTAAAATAACACTCTCCCGAGCAACCAATATCAATGGCGGAGGACCTGTAGGAATTAAAAGTAATGATCACTTCATATTTTTCAAGCATTTATTATCTATCACTTTGGTTATGATGAGGAGACAACTCGAATAAAATACCTTCCTCTCTCACCCAAGGAGCCCTAGTCATTGTACTAAAACCATGATGTATGATTCTACATTTCTCCAAACAAAAGAGTCCCTTTTCATGGTTCATGGAAAATAACATATATTTTTCCCATATTCTGTACAAACCTAACTTTAAATAAAGTCCTAGTTTATGAACTCTTTGTTAAAATAACCTGTATAAACCAAACACCTGTCTATTCTGAACACAAAAGTTGGTTCCAAGGAGGTTCTGTTTAGACAGGTTTCACTGTATGATGATATATTTTCAATTTCATAAATTATGAAATTTATTTCAATATCATGTTCACAACTTTCAACTCGTTGGTTGGTACGTTTTATGGTGTTTAACGCCACTTTCAATAATATTTCAGATATAATGTGGTGGTAAGTTTTATTGGTGGAGGAAACCGGAGGACCAGGAGAAAACCACTGACCCTCCACAAGTCACTGACAAACTTTATCACATAATGTAGTACACCTCGTCCTGAGTCGAACCCACAACATCAGTGGTGATAGGCACTCATGAAGATCTACATTCCAATGTGCTATGTCGTGATGTTGGGAGATCCTACCTTTAGCTGAACAAGTTAGTCTACCGTCATGGTTCCATGCTTTACGATATCCAGTCTCACAGGAACAATTGTATCTTGTTGATTCTAGCTGGTGACACAACTGTGAACACGTTCCCCATTTTTCACATAAATTTTGAACTGAAACAAAAATACGACAATAAATAATCAATTTAGCACTATCAAAAGTAGTATTTATGGACTGAAGATATTAAGCTAAAAATCATTTTGGGGTTAGGATTAGGGTTATGGTGTTTAATGCCACTTCCAACAATATTGCAGCTATATCGGTGCAGTCAGTTTTATTGGTAGAGGAAACAGGAGTACCTGGAGAAAACCACCGACCTGTCGCAAGCCACTAACAAACTTCATCACATAATACTATATCGAGAAAACCTCACCATGAGCAGGATTCGAACTCACAACTTTAGTGGTGATATGCATTGAATGAACAGGTAGTTGTAAATCCAACTACCAAACCATCGCAACCACGACGGTCACAAAAATCATTTTGAACTAAAACAATATAAGACAATATATAATAAATTTGGTACTGAAAAGCAGTATATATCAAAATAGTACATTTCATATCAATTGATATGCCACTTTTGTCCCTCTTCTCTGTGTCCTCTTAATACAGGTTTGACTGTTTCCAGCTGAAATAAATAGAGGCATAACCACGATGTATAACATACGTCAAAATCACGTGGTTTTGACAGATAAGGAACATCCAAAAGGTAGGAAAAACGTCCATTTCAACGTTGCAAAACACCAACGTTCTCAGACAATTCTTGCTCAAATTCTATAAAGTTATGTGCACGTATCCCACAAGAACATGTGGAATTAAACAATATATACTAGTACCCCTTTCCATAATTCTCCTTATATTTTTCAAACACCTCGAAAAAATGCTATGATTTTCGTTGGTAAGGAACACTTAGAATTGACTTGGCGGAGACAAATGCTTCTTGCACCACGGCCTACAAGTTAAACACAAAGTGTTTTCGTTGCAGAACAAACTGATATTTCAGTCAAATTTGAAGACATTATACTAACATTTGGACAGGTTCATGTCAGATATTAACAAAAATTCAAAATGGGTAAGGTACAGATAAGTTTTCAAACTGGGTACAGTACACATCAATTCTCATATTTCACAGGTTAAAATTATATGCACTATTCATTAATGGAAAAGTGGGGCTGCCCTTTATAGAGAGTGATTTGTTATATAGAGGTGCTCTTTATAGACAGTGATTTGCTATATAGAGGGACCCTTTAAGGCAGGTTTGACTATTTCACTGAAACAATTATTGATTGATTGGTATTTAATGCCAACTTTAGCAGTATTTCAGCTACTAGTATATCGTGGCGTTACTATAACAATTAAGAAAACAAATTACCTTCACAGTTGAGACAGTTATTTGCTATATAGAGGTGTCCTTTATAGACAGTGATTCGTTATACACAGGTGCTCTATAAGGCAGGTTTGGCTGTATTCTACTCTTAACAATGAAGAAAACAACATACCTTCACAGTTGAGTCCGTCCTCCATTAGTGAGTAGAATTCTTCACAAGCACACTTAAACCCTACCCCAGTGTTAGGAAGGGCTATACACTTCTGTTGACATGCACTCTGCTTAGCTAACGTCTTGCTACACATCTGAGGGCCATTCACTAAAGAAATAACATCAATATACATGTAGATAGATACGTTTATGGTGTTTAATGCCACTTTCATCAATATTTCAGTCATATCGAGCATATAGATAGACAAAATTCATGCTACCTTGATAGGTTTAGGCTTATGGTGTTTAATGCCACCTTTGACAATATTTCAGCTGTAACGAGCATGTAGATACAGAAAATTCATGTTACCATGATAGGTTTAGGTTATGGTTTATGGTGTTTAACGTCACCTTCGACAATATTTCAGTTAGATCGAGCATGTATATTCTTGAGTAAAGCGTCGTAAATATATTTGAGATATCTGTTACCTGTGTTTTTCCGCTAGTCCTACCGACCCTAATTTTAAGTGCATACTCTATAGAGTTTTTATTGTCATTTATCAGTTTATGGTGTTTAATGCCACTTTGAACAATATTTCAGTTATATCGTGACAGTCAGTTTTATTGGTAGAGGACACTTGAGTACCCGGAGAAAACCATCGACCTGCCGCAAGTCACTGACAAATTTTATCACACAATGTTGTATCGAGTACACCTCACAATGAATGGGGTTAGAACTCACAACTTTGTGATGACAGTGGTGATAGGCACTGATTACACGAATAGTTGTAAATCCAACTAATATACGATCAAACCACGGTGGTCCCAAACATTATTTTGAACTGAAACAATATTAGACAATATAATAAATTTGGAAATATCAAAACAGTATTTATAAAAACAATAGACTGTTCAACGTAAAGAGAAATATTTCATTTAGATGAGAAGATGATGACTTCCACTTTGTACTAGACCAACACTTAGATTTTTATAGTGCTAGATCACTAAAACATCAGTTCACGGATAGACATGTTGCTCCACTCTGACACATTACCTAGATTCGGAGCCAACCAGTCTTTGCGCTTACTCTGTAATGCTGTATGTGTAGTGTAGAAGAAACAAATACCATTTTCATAGTATTTGCTTTTACCCAACCGGGGTTCAAACCCACGATTTACAGCAAGCGAGTTGAGCACGCTGACAATGACACCACCAATGTGGTTTGATTCTACGGTAGCACGAAACATAGAAGTATATTAAAGTTTGTTTTTGCCCGCAAAAACGTATGTCTCCCCCCGTCCCACAAACTGTAGTCAAAGGTAAAAAATCTATTTAGGTAACAAATAAATTTAAGCTTCAATGACTAGCAAAAAAAACTGTTTTTAAACTACATATGGTGTCCTTACTACCTACCAAGCTTCATGAAATTCTGTTCAGTAGTTTCAGAGGAGTTGCACTGACAAGCTGCTTCAGAAGTATATTTCGGGAAATTTTTAAGTTCAAAGGGGCATAACTCCCACAAAATTTAGGGGATCAAAAATTCCTGGTAATATGCACAACTACATATGGTGTCCTTACTACCTACCAAGTTTCATGAAATTTGTTCAGTAGTTTCAGAGGAGTTGCGCTGACAAGCTGCTTCAGTAGTAAATTTCGGGAAATTTCTAAGTTCAAAGGGGCATAACTCCCACAAAATTCAGGAGATAAAAATTTCCTGGAAATATGCACAACTACATATGATGTCCTTACTACCTACCAAGTTTCATGAAATTCTGTTCAGTAGTTTCAGAGGAGTTGCACTGAAAAGCTGCTTCAGAAGTATATTTTCGGGAAATTTCTAAGTTCAAAGGGGCATAACTTCCAAAAAATTCAGGTGATCAAAATTTCCTGGTAATATGCACAACTACATATGGTGTCCTTACTACCTACCAAGTTTCATGAAATCTGTTCAGTAGTTTCAGAGGACTTGCGCTGACAAACTGTGTGACGGACAGACGGACAGGACAAAAACAATATGTCTCCCCACCAAAGTGGGGGAAGACATAAATATACCAACCTCCACATATAATAGGATCTTCGTCAGACTTGTCAACAGTACACTCGTTTATACCGTTACAGACTTGATGCATCGGAAGACATGTCTTGGTCGATTTACAGCGGAAACTTTGCCCAGTACAAACATGGTCGTTATAACCTGTAAAAAAAATATGATTGATTGATTGATTTATTGTGTTTAACACTACTTTCAGTCATATCATGGCGACCAGTGTTAGTGGTGGAAGAAGCTGGAGTACCTGGAGAGAACCATGGCCATGGGCATGCAACTGGTTAACTTCCACGCCGTATTGCTGATAGGCTTGTATGATTTGCTAGGTAATCCAACTACCTAACTCAATGAATCACTCTGGCCCTTAAAAATATAATGAAAATCAGTAACGCAACAAAGGTGCAAAAATGTGGATGGACAATGTGACCTTGACCTTTGACCTACAAACCTCAATATGCTTCCTCCTCTCACCATTAGACATGTGTGTACCAAGATTCATTTAGATCTGACATTTTGTTAAGATATCGTGCGGAAACAAAAAAGTATCTAATTTTTGTTTTATTTTTAGAAGTTGTGACCTTGACCTTTGTCCTACAAACCTCAATATCAATAGGCTTCCCCCTCTCAGCATCAGGCATGTGTGTACCAAGTTTCATTTAGATCCGACATTTCGTTCTTAAGATATCGTGCAGAAACAAAACAAGTATCTAAATTGTATTCTATTTTTAGAAGTTGTGACCTTGACCTTTGTCCTACAAACCTCAATATCAATAGGCTTCCTCCTTTCACCATCAGGCATGCGTGTACCAAGTTTCATTTAGATCCAAAATTTCGTTCTTAAAATATTATGCGGAAACGAAAAAAGTATCAAATTTTGGTTCTATTTTTAGAAGTTGTTTCCTTGACCTTTGTCCTACAAACCTCAATATCAATAGGCTTCCTCCGTTCACCATCAGGCATGTGTGTACCAAGTTCCATTTAGATCTGACATTTCGTTCTTAAGATATCGTGCGGTAACGAAAAAAGTATCAAATTTTTGTTCTATTTTTAGAAGTTGTGACCTTGACCTTTGTCCTAGGATCCTTAATATCAATAGGCTTCCCCCTCTCACCACCCGGCATGTGTGTACCAAGTTTTACTTAGATCAGACATTTCATTCTTAAGATATTGTGCGGAAACGATTGTGCCACCCGGAGGCCATTCATCATATTATAAGCCGAGTTCGACTTTGTCGCAACTCAGCTAAAAATATAATGAAGATAGACGGGTCAAAGGTTAAACCATGGTTTGATGAGCTCAATACAATTTCAAGATTTGATTGGTACATTCTGACACATGAAAATAGAAAGGTCGAAGGTTAGACCATGGTTTGATGAGCTCAATACAATTTTAGAAAGGCTAAAGGTTAAACCATGGTTTGATAACTGTCATAATGGCTGTAAATGCATAGTGTTGTGGTCTGTTAGAGTGCGCCAATTACGGCCCAGCACTCAGGGTTTCTGTTAGGGTTACCTCTCCCTTAGCTTCTGGTATAAGACCTTTCCTGGAAGAACAGGAGAGACTTTACAGGTCCCAAACTGGATTTATCCCCGGGGTTTTCTCCTGAAGCCTTTCCAATAAATGGGTATGCTGCAAGGCAGCGGAGGTTTGATAATGGAGTTTCCCTCTCCATCCACAAAACAGTGGAACTATTTAACCCATAGCTAGGAACTAGGTTTGCAGACACCAGGGCATATCCACACACCGGTGGGCCATGCATGCCGTGCATCTAGGGGTCTAGTTTACTCCGAGACTTTGTGGTTCTGCCTGGAGCCGCGAAGCATCCAGTTACCATCTACCACCTTGAGGAGGTTCCCATATCTGGGCCACATAGGTCTTACTGTACGAGAGGCTATAATTGGCGAGGAAGGCTCACGCACTCGGCTCGCCTTTTCACAGCAACCTGCTAGCCAATGACAAATGAAACAAGCACACACACACTGTACGCATCAATAAAATTATTTTGGTAGATGGTTTGATGAGCTCAATACAATTTTAGAAAGGTTAAAGGTTAAACACTGGTTTGATGAGCTCAACACAATTTCAAGATTTCAAGATTTGATTGATACATTCTGACACATTTAAATGTGCAACATGAGGTCATATTACATATAGAAAGATAAAGAAAAAACATGACAAAATGAACATAGGAAGAATACAGAAAATCAATAGATAATAATACAATGACGATCAATGACAAAAAGATTACTATGGGAAAAATTCCACATCTGGCCTAACAAGACAGGTGACCTTATAAGAGAGGGATTACTTACAATTTTCTTCGTCAGAATTGTCACCACACTGGTCTTGGCCATCACATCGTCTGTCGCTGAAGATACACATGTTATTTTTACAGCGGAATCTGCCGGCTGGGCACACAAAGTCCTCTGTGAAGTAAAAAATATTAATTATTTTGGGACTGAAGAATTTGTTCAGTTTAGACAGGTGTTTGGTTTACACAGGTTCAAATTACATAGACATTTAGTAGATTGGACTGTAAAGTCTGTCTGGTTTAGACAAGTTTTCGGTTTACTCAGGGTTCTGTTTAGACAGGTTTTTGGTTTACTCAGGGTTCAGTTTAGACAGGTTTTTGGTTTACTCAGGGTTCGGTGTAAACAGGTTTTCGGTTTACTCATGGTTCAGTTTAGACAGGTTTTTGGTTTACTCAGAGTTCGGTGTAGACAGGTTTCACTGTATTACAAGAATAGATAGCAATGATAGTGATTGTTATTTAATGCCAACTCAGCAATTTTTTTAGCTACATCACCGTGAGAACAAGTTAATTTTCAATGAGATGATGATGAGGTCCACTTTGTACTAGATCAACATGCTGAGTTGGATTTTTATAGTGCTAATTCACTGAAACATCAGACCGCGGATAGATATGTCCCCCCACTCTGACACATTATCCTGATTCCTAGCAAACCAGTCTTTGCTCTTTCTCCTTAATGCTGCATGCTTAGCAGAGTATCAACAAATACCAATTTTATAGTTTTTGGTTTGACCCGATTGGGTTCGAACCAACGATCTACCACACTTCAGGCGAGTATGCTAACCATTACACCACCGATGCAGTTTTCTAGAATTGGTGACAGCTACTTTGGAATGCAGGTGAAAAAAATAGCATTATCCTGCAATTGAGTGATTTTGAATACTAATAAAAGGGGTCAAATAAACTTCAGTGTTGTTTAGTCATGGACCTAATACAACATTTCTGGTACCTGATCGACAGAAATGGTAACAATATAAGCACTGATGTCACAGATGACACCATTGAAAACGATTATAACGACACTTCTTTCAGACAATTTAGCAGGTGTTTTGGACCTTTTTGATATTGCAGGATAAACACAATATACATACATTGTTGCTAAATTATAAAATAATTTGCACTCACTGTAAAACGGACTACAAAAGCTTGCCAATGACTCGCTTGCCAATGACTCGCTTTTCTACCTGTTTCTAAAGCTCATACAAATAAATTTTATATTTTCCGACAATGTATGTATATTATAAATATATCATGATACTCATTGGCACTGCATCAAAGAATCTGTTCATGCCATGATATAGCTCAAATACTGCGTAAGTTGGCATTAAACACCAATCAATCAATATTTATAACTTAATAAATATACTGATACTTATTCCACATTATATATTTTTTAGTGGCATTGAATAACATACACCCCCCCCCCACCCAACCCTATTTTTATATGTTGAGCTTTTTTTTAACAAATATAATATTTGCTTAATTAACAATCATGTAATAATTTTACTTGACAATTATTTGCTGGTTCACTTATAAAACAAGGGCAATGCAAAGCGTGGCATATTCCCTCGTCCAAAAATTTGACCTGGTGACCTTGACAATCAATAGGGTTCCAGATTCTCTTAAGGACTAAGTATGTACCAAGTTTGGTCAAAATCCATTGAAGGATGTCGATTCTAGAGTGTTCACAAGGATGTTACAGGGTAAAAATTAGACCCTGTGACCTATGACCTTGAAAATCAATAGGGTTCCAGACTCTCCTACTGAGTAAGGATGCACCAAGTTTGGTCAAAATCCATTGAAGGATGCTGATTCTAGAGTGTTCACAAGAATGTTATGCAGTATAAAATTTGACCCGGTGATCTTGACCGCTGACCTAAGACCTAGAAAATCAATAGGGTTCCGGATTTTCTTAAGGACTACGTATGTACCAAGTTTGGTTAAAATCCATTGAAAGATATTGATTCTAGTGTGTTCACAAGGATGTTACAGGGTAAAAATTAGACCCTGTGACCTTGACCTTTGACCTATGACCTTGAAAATCAATAGGGTTCCAGATTCTCTTAAGGACTAAGTATGTACCAAGTTTGGTCAAAATCCATTGAAGGACGTTGATTGTAGAGTGTTCACAAGGATGATATGGACGGACGGACGGACTGACGGAAGGACGGACGGTAGCGTTACTATATCCCTTCGCAACTTCGTTGGCGAGAGGATAAAAAAAATCTAAATAATTAGCCATCTTATAATATAATGGAAATTTGATCATGATTACAAAAAAATAACACAATGGGTGCCTTCTGGAGAACCTGAGTTCATCCCCAGTTTTTAGTGGGGTTCGTGTTCGTGTTACTCGATCTTTAGTTTTATGTGTATATTTTGTAGATCGTTGTTTGTCCTTGTGTCCTTTTTCTTTTGGCCATTGTGTTGTCTGTCCTTCTTCGATTTACGGATTCTGGCTACCCCTTTGGTATCTTCAACCTTTTTTAAAATATTAATTTGTTTTTTCAGTGCTCATCATAAAGGTGCGTATTACTGATTGCTTAGTAATTCAATATTAATTCAACCTTGAACCTGGGGCTGTCGTGGTCAAGATCGTACGGTAGTTGGATTTACGACTACCTACGCAATCATTGTCTATCACTACTAAAGTTGTGAGCTTGAATTCTGCTCATGGCGAGGTGTTTTCACTACAACATTATGTAATGAAGTTTGTCAGTGGGTTGCGACAGGTCGGTGGTTTCTTTGGGTATTCCAGTTTCCTCCACCAATGAAACTGACCACCACGATATACCTGAAATATTTTTGCAAGTGGCATTAAACACCATAACCCTAACCCTGTACTTGCTACAACATTATGTGATAGCTTGTTAGTGATTTGCGGCTGGTCGGTGGTTTTCTCTGGTTTCCCCCACCAATGAAACGGACCACCACGATATTACTGAAATATTGTTGAAAGTGGCACTAAACACTATAACCCTCACCCTAAACCTTTAACTCATATAATTAAATGTACTCTTAAATTTGTGAATCTTCATGAGTTACGTACTACACATGATGCTGCTCTCGTCACTACCGTCTTGACAGTCATTTTCTGTATCACAGCGCCACAGATTTGGGATACACACTTTGTTTTCACAGCTGAAGTAACCAGGATCACAGTCACTGGCATCTGAAAACAAAAAAAAACACCATTAACAGGGTTGGGATCCCATTTTATCAGTTTAACTCTGCCACATGTTTGTTGTGCCTGTCCCAAGCCAGGACTTGGATTTCCATCATTTGTCGTGGTCTTTTTTGTGTTCAGTGAGTTCAGTTAAGATGAGAGCTGATTGTTCGTTTTTTTGATATTGGTGGAATTGTTGACCATCACTGCTTAAGCTTTCTTTAGGTGAGAGGTGATTGTTTGTTTTGTTGATATTGGTGGAATTGATGACCATCACTGCTTAAACTTTGTCTAGGTGAGAGGTGATTGTTCATTTTGTTGATATTGGTAGAAATGTTGACCATCACTGCTTAAACTTTCTTAAAGTGAGAAGTGATTGTTTATTTTGTTGATATTGGTGCAGGGTCCCAGATTAACTTTTTGTGCATAATAGCCAACTGGGCCACTGAAATTTTGAGACTGCTAGCCCAGATTAAAAAGCAGTAGCCCAGGTGAAAAACGACAAGGGCCGCTAGGGGGGTTGGGGTGTTATTTCCCACCCCCACCCCCCAAAGAAAATTTTGTATTTTTTAAGCCAAATCCTGTATTTTACACACATTTTTGAAAGAAATAAAACTAGTTAAGTGGATTTTCTCCAATATATAAACATTTGGTACATTTTTCTTGATTTAAAAAAAATCAACTACCAGAACTTCGGAAATTTACCGAAATTTAGAGTGCTCCTTAGCCGGAGGATTATTCTATAAACTACGCATTCTGGTTCTCTGTTTGAAAAACCATAACTGATGTTCCTTTGAGTTAGAAACATTTCAGTTGAACAGGTAACAGAAAAATGATCACGATGCAAACGGACAAACGATAGTTTAGGGATACAGGGCTACTGGAATTTTTAATAGCCAGCTGGGCTATCTTTCTACGTTTGCAAGTCGCCCAGGTGACATTTTGGTTGCTATGGGCGATCGCTAATTTGGACCCCTGTGGTGGAATTGATGATGACCATCACTACTTAAGCTTTCTTTAGGTGAGAGGTGATTGTTCATTTTGTTGATATTGGTGGAATTGATGACCATCACTGTTTAAACTTTCTCTAGGTGAGAGGTGATTGTTGGTTTTGATGATATTGGTGGAATTGTTGACCATCACTGTTTAAACTTTCTTTAGGTGAGAGGTGATTGTTGGTTTTGATGATATTGGTGGAATTGATGACCATCATTGTTTAAACTTTGTTTTTATAAATAATGTTTATAATGATCAGACTACTCAACTGGTACCTCTGATTAGATCTTTGATAATAACGACGTAGGACATTCCATTAACAGCCCAAAATACCAAACAAAGGAAACAATCAATTCAGAAAAGAACAGCGAAGAAAAACATATTAATAAATTATCACTAGTATCTCAGATGGTCCAATCAGACTCGCTTCAATACTAGTGGTAATGTCTGTCTCGACCTTCAAAACTTATGTTATTCAATAGTCCCATCAGACTCGCTTCAATACTAGTGGTAATGTCTGTCTCAACCTTCAAAACTGATGTTATTCAATAGTCCCATCAGACTCGCTTCAATACTAGTGGTAATGTCTGTCTCGACCTTCAAAACTGATGTTATTCAATAGTCCCATCAGACTCGCTTCAATACTAGTGGTAATGTCTGTCTCGATCTTCAAAACTGATGTTATTCTATAGTCCAATCAGACTCGCTTTGATCTTAGTGGTAATGTCTGTCTTGACCTTCAAAACTGATGTTATTCAATAGTCCCATCAGACTCGCTTTGATCTTAGTGGTAACGTCTGTCTCGACCTTCAAAACTGATGTTACTCAATAGTCCCATCAGACTCGCTTCAATACTAGTGGTAATGTCTGTCTCGACCTTCAAAACTAATGTTATTCAATAGTCCCATCAGACTCGCTTTGATCTTAGTGGTAATGTCTGTCTCGACCTTCAAAACTGATGTTATTCAATAGTCCCATCAAACTCGCTTTGATCTTAGTGGTAATGTCTGTCTCAACCTTCAAAACTGATGTTATTCTATAGTCCCATCAGACTCGCTTTGATACTAGTGGTAATGTCTGTCTCGACCTTTAAAACTGATGTTATTCAATAGTCCCAACAAACTCGCTTCGATACTAGTGGTAGTGTCTGCCTCGACCTTCCAGATTGGCATTATTCCATAGTTCCATCAAACTCGCTTTGATGCTAGTGGTAATGTCTGTCTCGACTTTCAAAACTGACTTTACTCTATACTTACGTGTGCAATTGAATTCATCTTCTCCACCAGAACAGTCAATGTCATGGTCACATCTCCACGCTTTTGGTATACACATATTCTTACAATCAAATTCCCCTTCATCACATTTAGTACCTGTTAATTACAAGTCAATTTTATATTCTAATGCAATTTGTAGGTATTGTCGGATTTGATTGGTTACTATTCCACATGAAATTCTTAATCTACCAGTTGTAACTAAGGGGTTCAGCTGGAAGGATCTGCCACCTTGAAAACGTAAAATCCTACATGTCATATTTATAACAATACGCAAAAATAATTATAATGCCTACCTTGCAAACTTATTTTAGTTAAATTTGATCAAAATTGAAGCGTACAAGCATCGAGGTAAACTCAATTTGTGTCTGCTAATTTCTTAAAATACAACACAGTTATCTCTAAATTCTAATGTAATTATTATATAACATGTTTTTTTATTGGATAGTGTTTGCTGTCAAATCCATAACTGTTGTAACAAGGGATGATTCTGAATAGAAAATGAAATAACTGAAAATCAATGAAAAATAGCTGAAACCATCTATATCTCCTTTCAAAAAGGTCATTTTTTACCTGTTCTGATTGTTTCCTGCTATTTTCGGAATTTCTTATTCACAGAAAAATAACTGAAATCAGTTAAATAAATGGGGAAAAAAAATCATCCCGATGGATTAAACACGTTTTAAAAATGTGTTACAGATTAACAAATTGTGATGATGAAATCACAAGACGCAAGAAGGTAATGTGTATATGTTGGCTCTGCTAAGCATGCAAAAAATTGTGAGTTGCTAATTATCGTGAATTGTGATTTTAATAACCAGTTTAAATGACAAAGTATCATCTAGTGTGTGTAACGGCATCACAAAACGAAAGAAAGTGATGTATATAGATGATTTAATTGTTTCTGTATAACCTTCTGCTTATGTATATACTAAATATAGTATTATCTGCAATGTAATATAACTATATGCCTAGAGTATTTATGTACTTTTCTCAATAAAGAAAGAATAAATTGTTGGTTCTGCTATACATGCAAAATTGTGAAAAAAATCCTCCCTGTTTAAGTGACTTACTGTTGACGCATTGATTTTCGTCGCTTCCGTCTTCACAATTTATTTCACCGTTACATTTCCAGGAACCAGGTATACATTTCCCGTTTTTGCACGTAAACTGTTCAGATGTACAGCTGACATATTCTGAAAGAACAAAATTTTATTATCATTTTGTTTAATTACTTTACATTTAATTGGGGTCTCAATTCTGGCTAAAAAAAAAAACTGCCACGATATAGCTGAAATTCCGGCAAAGTTGGCGTTAAACACCAATCAATCAATCAAACATTCTGGCTAAAAAAGGTAATTAAGAACAGTAATATAAAATTCTAGTAAGTTACCTTAAAGATTGAGTAGTTCTGCTTTATTCCTTTTCACCCATCTGTTAAAGGGTTAGGGTTAGGGTTATGGCATGTAAAGCGATTTTAAAATATATTTCAGCTATATCGTGGCGGTCAGTTTTACTAGTGGAAGAACCTGAGTACCCGGTAAAAACAATGACCTGTCGCAAGTCACTGACAAAATTTATCACATTTTGTTGTATCGAGTAGACCTCGCCATGAATAGGGTTCGAACTTGCAACTTTAGTGGTGATAGGCACTGATTGCACAATTAGTTGTAAATCCAACTACCATACGATCATGGCCATGATGGCCTCGATCATCAATAAACATGTCGCTCCACTCGGACACATTATTCTGATTCCAAGCCACCAGTCTTTGCTCTTTCTCCGTAATGCTGCGTGCTTAGCGGAGAAGCAACAAATACCAATTTTATAGTCTTTGGTTTGACCTGATCGGGGCACAAACCCAAGATCTACCACACTCGAAGCAAGCATGCTAATCATTACACCACCGATGTAATACTTACTGGTATCACAGTTCTGTTCATCACTACCGTCTTTACAGTCTTTGTCATGGTCACACTCCCAGGTTTTTGGTATACAGTTGTTAGTTGTACATTTAAACTGGTCATCAGCACATTTAGTAGCTTCTGAATAAGAAATATAAATGTGTATGTACACTGTAAATTGCTTTCTTTTTTCATGGGAAACAGTTTAATATAAGCATCATATTCGTTTCTAAATCCTATGCTCTAGGGGTTGGCACCGTCGTGATCTGCTCTAGGGGTTGGCGCCGTCGTGATCGAATGCTAGTTGGAGGTTGTGAGTTCAAACCCCGTTCATGGCGAGGTGTACTCGATACAACGTTATGTGATAAAGTTTGTCATTGACTTGCGACAGGTCTGTGTTTTTCTCCAATTTCTTCAACCAATAAAACTGATAACCACCATGCAACTGAAATATTGTTGAAAGTGGTGGTAAACACCATCAACCGAACCAAACCGACCTATTTTTTATTGCATATTGTGATATCCATGATTATTTATCAATAAAATACCTTTAAAATTATTTCATTTTAACTTATTGAATACCAATATTTTTGGTTTTTGATGGTATCATAAAACCACAGAATTAAGTGCACCACAAATGGCATACTGTGGATTCATTTATTTTCGTGGGTACCAATTTTTATGGATGTAGAAAAGTATGAGGTTTCGAGGATATTTAATTTCGTGGTTTCGCCATTTCTTTAGAACTGAAAATTGCAGTACGTTTGATACTTAAATTCATGGTTTGCCTGTTCCCACGAAATCCACGAAAATTGATATCCCACGAATAATAATGATTCCACAGTATGCAATAAAAAAAAAAAAGTCATGAGTAAGTATAGCTATGGTGTTTAGCACCACTTTCAATAACATTTCAGTAATATTGTGGCGGTCAGTTTCATTGATGGAGGAAACTGGAGTACACGGAGAAAACCACCGACCTGCTGCAAGTTACTGACAAATTTTATTACATAATGTTGTATTGAGTATGCCTCGCCTGATCGAGATTTGAACTCACACCATTTGTGGTTACTGGCACTGATAGCATAGCAAGTCATAAATCGTACTATCATACAATCACGACCAGGACACCCCGGTTACTGGCACTGATTGTATAGGAAGTCATAAATCTTACTATCATACAATCACGACCAGGACGCCCCGGTTACTGGCGCTGATTGCATAGGAAGTCGTAAATCGTACTATCATATACAATCACGACCAGGACTCCCCGGTTACTGGCACTGATTGCATAGGAAGTCGTAAATCGTACTATCATACAATCACGACCAGGACGCCCCGGTTACTGGCACTGATTGCATAGGAAGTCGTAAATCGTACTATCATACAATCACGACCAGGACTCCCCGGTTACTAGCACTGATTGCATAGGAAGTCGTAAATCGTACTATCATACAATCACGATCAGGACGCCCCGGTTACTGGCACTGATTGCATAGGAAGTCGTATATCGTACTATCATACAATCGCGACCAGGAATCCCCGGTTACTGGCACTGATTGCATAGGAAGTCGTAAATCGTACTATCATACAATCACGACCAGGACGCCCCGGTTACTGGCACTGATTGCATAGGAAGTCGTAAATCGTACTATCATACAATCATGACCAGGACTCCCCGGTTACTGGCACTGATTGCATAGGAAGTCGTAAATCGTACTATCATACAATCACGACCAGGATGCCCCGGTTACTGGCACTGATTGCATAGGAAGTCATAAATCGTACTATCATACAATCACGACCAGGACGCCCCGGTTACTGGCACTGA
>MJUT01064003.1:1215943-1228786 GCA_002080005.1 Gigantidas platifrons
CGGTTACTGGCACTGATTGCATAGGAAGTCGTAAATCGTACTATCATACAATCACGATCAGGATGCCCCGGTTACTGGCACTAATTGCATAGGAAGTCGTATATCGTACTATCATACAATCGCGACCAGGACTCCCCGGTTACTGGCACTGATTGCATAGGAAGTCGTAAATCGTACTATCATACAATCACGACCAGGAATCCCCGGTTACTGGCACTGATTGCATAGGAAGTCGTAAATCGTACTATCATACAATCACGACCAGGACGCCCCGGTTACTGGCACTGATTGCATAGGAAGTCGTAAATCGTACTATCATACAATCATGACCAGGACTCCCCGGTTACTGACACTGATTGCATAGGAAGTCATAAATCGTACTATCATACAATCACGACCAGGACGCCCCGGTTACTGGCACTGACTGTATTGAAAGTCATAAATCGTACTATCATACAATCACAACCAGGACGCCCCGGTTACTGGCACTGATTGTATAGGAAGTTATAAATCGTACTATCATACAATCACGACCAGGACGCCCCGGTTACTGGCACTGATTGCATAGGAAGTCATAAATCGTACTATCATACAATCACGACCAGGAATCCCCGGTTACTGGCACTGATTGTATAGGAAGTCATAAATCGTACTATCATACAATCGCGACCAGGACGCCCCGGTTACTGGCACTGATTGCATAGGAAGTCGTAAATCGTACTATCATATAATCACGACCAGAACGGTCCTTCATAAGTAAGGATCAATACCACAGATTCAAATATCATCAGACATCTTGCTATCTGTTTACTAAATAGAATTAATACTCACGAAAACAAGGGCAACGCAAAACGTGGCGTATCCCCTCGCCTAAAAATTTGACCCGGTGACCTTGACCGTTGACCTTGAAAATCAATAGGGTTCCAGATTCTCTTAAGGACTAAGTATGTACCGAGTTTGGTCAAAATCCATTGAAGGATGTTGATTCTAGAGTGTTCACAAGAATGTTACGTGGTAAAAAATTTGACCCTGTGACCTTGAAAATCAATAGGGTTCCAGATTCTCTTAAGGACTAAGTATGTACCAAGTTTGGTCAAAATCCATTGAAGGATGTTGATTCTAGAGTGTTTACAAGGATGTTATGGAAGGACGTACGGAAGGACGGTAACGTTACTATATCCCTTCACAACTTCGTTGGCGAGGGGATAAAAAATAATGTCACAGTATGTAGATTCTCTATCTGACCTCTGACCTAATGACACGTTGATATTTATCTTGTTATCACATAACACAAGACATATATAAATTTCATAAGAATTTGAGGGGGAAGTATCATTTATTACAAGATATTATGAAAAATATAGAAAGGAGACCGAATAATGAAAAAAAAAAAAAATGTTTTGAAAAAGAAAAAAAGAAAGTAAATTTTTAATAACTCTATAGACCTACAGAATTATATCACAGAAATTAATAAATCTAAGAATCACTGAACTAATGAAATTCAATCATATCACAAAATTACTACAGTATCCTTAAATCAAATGCCAATATTTCGGATGCACATTATACAATAATGCATACTGTACACAGTCGTTTATGGTAATGTACTAACCACAACCAGGGTGTAAATTATACAATGCATATTATACAATCATTTACGGTATTTTACTGACCACAACCAGGGTGTACATTATACATGAATGCATACTATAGTCATTTACGGTAATGTACTAACCACAACCAGAGTGTACATTATACAATAATGCATACTATATAGTCATTTACGGTAATGTACTAGCCATGACCAGGTTGTACATTATACTATAATGCATACTGTACAGTCATTTACGGTAATGTACTAACCACAACCAGGGTATACATTATACTATAATGCATACTATACAATCATTTATGGTACTTTACTGACCACAACCAGGGTGTACATTTTACATGAATGCATACTATACAGTCATTTACGGTAATGTACTAACCACAACCAGAGTGTACATTATACATGAATGCATACTATACAGTCACTTACGGTAATGTACTAACCACAACCAGGGTGTACATTATACTATAATGCATACTATACAATCATTTACGGTACTTTACTGACCACAACCAGGGTGTACATTATACATGAATGCATACTATACAGTCATTTATGGTAATGTACTAGCAACAACCAGGGTGTACATTATACATGAATGCATACTATACAGTCATTTACGGTAATGTACTAGCAACAACCAGGGTGTACATTATACATGAATGCATACTATACAGTCATTTACGGTAATGTACTAGCCATGACCACGGTTTACATTATACTATAATGCATACTGTACAGTCATTTATGGTAATGTACTAACCACAACCAGAGTGTACATTATACAATAATGCATACTATATAGTCATTTACGGTAATGTACTAGCCATGACCAGGGTGTACATTATACTATAATGCATACTGTACAGTCATTTACGGTAATGTACTAACCACAGCCTGCCTCATCACTGTTATCACTGACTCCACAATCGATATCTCCGTCACATTTCCAAGAATCAGGTATACATCGACCAGTAGTATTACATTTAGTGAAATTGTTTGGACATGAAGATGATTTGCAATTGCTAAACTCGTCGGTCCCATCCTCACAGTCTTTGTCGTTATCACACACCCACATGTATGGTACACATTTGATCTTGTCACACTGAAACTGATCCTTTGTACATTGCTTAGCAGCTAGAAGTAAACATAATAAGATTAGGGTTATGGTGTTTAACACCACTTTCAACAATATTTCAGCTATATCGTGATGGTCAGTTTTATTTCTGAAGTTTACATAATAATATCCAATCCATTTCATTTAGTTATGAATAAAATATGTTTAAATTATAATAATAAACAGAACTTAATTCATTTTTGCAATAAATACATAGATATTTATTTTTGCAATAAAAACATATATTTATTTTTGCAATAAAGACATTGATTTTGTAATAAAAACATAGATATTTATCTTTGCAATAATAAAAACAGATACTTATTTTTGCAATAAAAACAAATATTTATTTTTGCAATAAAAACAGATATTTATATTTGCAAAAAAACCCAGATATTTATATTTGCAATAAAAACAGATATTTATTTTTGCAATAAAAACAGTTATTTATTTTTGAAATAAAAACAAACATTTTACACTGAAAATGTCCACTTATTCTAAAACTGATGTGTGGCATATACACATTGCTGTATCAGTGGATATATATCCATTTCTGAATTTCAAGGGTGGGGGGAGGGGAGAAAATAGCTGACATCTTACCACAACCTTAACACAACTGACATCGGTTTGCACATTCATAAAAAACATGTTTAGTGTGTATGACAAGTTTCTGGAAGAACCTCCATTGGGTATGTTCATCGTGAAAAGAATGGAGAGCCTAAACAGGAAAGTTGTGAGTTCGAATCTCACTCATGACTAGGTGTACTCAATACAACACTAAGTGATAAAGTTTGTAAGTGACTTACGACAGGTCAGTGGTTTTCTCCGGGTACTCCAGTTTCCTCTACAATCAAAACAGACCACCATGATATAACTGAAATATTGTTGAATGTGGCGTTAAACACTCTAACCAGAATCAAAGAAATCCATCTCTGACATTTAATATTTATAGAATGGAACTATTGTTGCTGTTCTTCCTCTAACAGTTTTATTTAGTTTAGCTTAAACATATTCTATTTGCTCAAATGTGCAAAAAGGATAAACAAACTTATGAAGTCTTCTCCTATATACAATAAGTTACATTATGTGATAGAGCATGCATGTATATAAATATTTCTTACATCAATATGTGTAAATTGAACAAAAGATTTTGATATTGATTCGATTTTTGGTGTTTTAATGCCACTTTCAGCAATATTTCAGCTATATCATGGTGACCAGTTTTAGTGGTGGAAGAAGTCGGAGTACCCAGAGAGAACCACTGACAATGGGCAAGCAACTGGTAAACTTTATCACTTGTGGCTGCGAGTCGTGTGCACCCTTTTTTGTAATTTACAAAGCCGGGCGGGAACCCACGCCGTATTGGCTTGTATGAGTTGTTAGGTAATCCAACTACCTACCTCATTGAGCCACCCGGGCTCTGAGGGAATGAAGAAAGGAATCAGAGAGAGAGAGGTGATGATGTGTGTGATCGTTCTCTTGGTGAACTACTAGACAACAAGAAACCTTTCAGACCTCTTTATATATCTAAACACTTGCTTAAAAATAATTTCGTTCTGCTCATTTGAGTGTAGGATTACCACTGGTAAAAAGTTTGAGGTCTAAAACATAAAAGGTAGCCAGCTCAGATTGTGAAACAATGTATGTCTCATATTTGTATAATAGGTCTTCGCGATTGGCACCAGTTTTATTTTTACTTACTACAATTTTTCTCGTCCATACTATCGTTACAGTGTGGTACTTACTACAATTTTTCTCGTCCATACTATCTTTATAGTGTGGTACTTACTACAATTTTTCTCGTCCATACTATCGTTACAGTGTGGTATTCCATCACAAAGATCTGTCTCCAGTATACACTTGTGTTCCTGTTCACATTTTACATATCCCTTCAAACATTTGTACTCCGCTGAAATAAATCAAGTGTACAATCAAATCTGTATTAAAAGGTCACCTTTAGGTCAAAGACCAGAGGCTCCCAGGAGCCTGTAATCGCTCACCTGGATCAAAGCTGGGCAGGACTATCTGATACAATTCTTAAAGGGGTGCATAAAATTAACATTCCATCAAAATATGGTTCCAATAGAGCAGACAAGAAGATTGTTATGTGAATTTCCCATAGGGTCCTATATTAAACCGAGATCGGCTGTGGTGGCCATCTTGGTGGGAGAGCGTGACTGCTGGACAAAAATTTTGAAAGAGGACCATCTAATGACTATTTCATCAAAGTTTGGTTCTAATTGAGCTACTGGTTCCAGGCAAGATGGTTTTTATGTGAATTTCCCATAGGTTCCTATGTTAAACTTAGTTCAGCTGTGCAGCCATCTTGGTCAGAGGGCGGGACCACCAGACACAATTTTGGAAGAGGACCATCCAGTGACTATTTTACCAACGTTTGGTTCCAATAGAGCAACTGGTTCCAGAAAAGAAGATTTTATGTAAATTTCCCATAGGGTCCTATGTTAAGCTAAGTTCGGCTGTGAGGGCCATCTTGGTCGAAGAGCCGAACAGCCGGACACATTTTTGGAAATGAACCATCCAAAGACTATTTCATCAAAATTTAGTTCTTATTGAGCAAATGGTTTCAGACTTGAATAGTAACCTACCACAATTGTGTTCATCTGAACCGTCTTCACAGTCCACTTTTCCATTACAGATGTCTACTGGTGGCAAACAGCCATCAATACTTGTGGCATTGCTACAGCGGAAGTACCCTCTTGTAGGACAAACAAATCCATCTACAATTGAAAAATGTAAAAAAAAAAAAAATTACCATTACAGCAGTCTATCTATGAATCTATGGACAACAGTCAGCAACACTTGTGGTATTTTTGTGAGGGAAAACAATTTGCTACACAAATTTAATTTGCTCATAAAATATGGTCACTGATGGTAAACAGTCATCAATACTTGTGGCATTGTTACAGCGGAAGTACCCTCTTGTAGGACAAACAAAATCATCTACAATTGAAAAATGTATTTTTCCCCCCTTTACGGCAGTATATCTATGAACAACATTTAGCTACACTTGTGGTTATGGTATTGGTATTTAATGCCACTTTCAACAATATTTCAGTTATATCTTGGCGGAGGAAACCAGATTTCCCGGAAAAAAACACCGACCTGCTGACAAACTACACTTGTGGTATGGTTACAGAAGAAAACTTTTGTTGGGAAAATATTTGCTACAAAAATTTTTAACAGATAGCCACTATTGGTATACAGTCATCCACACTTGTGGCATTGCTACAATGGAAGTATTGCCACCGCGGACAAAGTTAGTTTAAAATGAACATGTAAATTTGAAATTTTTTGGTGTTTAATGCCACTTTCAGCAATATCATGGCGACAAGTTTTAGTGGTGGAAGATGCCGGAGTACCCGGAGAGAATCATCGACCATGGTCAAGCAACTGGTAAACTTTATCACGTGTGGCTGTGAGTTGAGTGCACCTTTTTTTTTTAATTTACAAAGCCGGGTACGAACCCACGCCATATTGGTGATAGGCTTGTTTGAGTTGTTAGGTAATCCTAACTCATTGAGCTACCCGGGTCCTTATATGTAAATTTGCCCATGAAAGATGTCTACTGCTGGCAAATTAAAAAAACATAGAGGTCATGATCATATGGTAATTGGATTTACAACTACATGTGCAATCAGTGCCTATCACTACAAAAGTTTTGAATTTGAATCCAGCTGATGAACACCATAACCCTCACCCTCTTTTAAAACATATATAATTTCCTACAGATAAAACGGGTTACATTTTGTCACACATTATATAAGACATGTAATAAACATGTACACCTTACACATTGTTTAATACTTACTATCAGGACAATTAAGTTCATCTTCTCTATCATAACAATCAGTATGATTATCACATCTCCACCATGATGGTATACACTTGTCACTTTTCTTACATTCAAAATGGCTGCAATAATAAAAACAGTCAGTTTTTACATTCAAAATGGCTGCAATCATAAGAACAGTCAGTTTTTATATTCAAAATTGCTGCAATCATAAGAACAGTCAGTTTTTACATTCAAAATGGCTGCAATCATAAGGACAGTCAGTTTTTATATTCAAAATGGCTGCAATCATAAGAACAGTCAGTTTTTATATTCAAAATGGCTGCAATCATAAGAACAGTCAGTTTTTACATTCAAAATGGCTGCAATCATAAGAACAGACAGTTTTTACATTCAAAATGGCTGCAATCATAAAAACAGTCAGTAATTAAATTCAAAATGGCCGCAATCATAAGAACAGTCAGTTTTTACATTCAAAATAGCTGCAATCATAAAAACAGTCAATTTTACATTCAAAATGGCTGCAATCATAAGAACAGCCAATTTTACATTGAAAATGGCTGCAATCATAAGAACAGTCAATTTTACATTGAAAATGGTTGCAATCTTAAGAACAGCCAGTTTTTACATTAAAAATGGCTAAAATCATAGATTATATATTTTGTTAATACTATTGGAGTATTTTTTATGGCAAAAGAGAAGATTATTTTAAGTTTAAACAAAAATAAATCATGTAAAAAAAAACCCAACTAACTAGAAATTACAATGGTGTTGTCTATAAATAAAAAGTTGATAAACTTACAATGAGTCATCACATTCTGACACACAATTAAAATTTCCGTCTAATCTGTAGTTCTCTGGGCAACCACATACACGAGTTGTTGAGCGGAAAAATGTTGACGTACGGAAAGAAGACACTAGGAACGGTTTCAGCAAACATAGATGAGAACAGCCTCCATTGAAATTACAAGGATTCATATGAGCTGTAATAAAAGAATGACATTCAAAGAGTTTTATAGTACAGAACAGATAATGGCCATTTTTTAGCTAAGTTACAGACGGGTAAAAAAGTGTTTCAACAGAATATTTCCAATTTCGTCCTGTTATACCATCTTTTGTAATGTCTGCTTTCAATTACGCCTTGGTATCTTTTGATTTTTCTTAAAACAACCTGTTTTGAAATCCGATTTATTTTCTTTAAAAAAAAACACACACACAAAAACAAACTTGCCCATCTTTCGAAAAATCAATAATTCAATTTCCGGTATACAGAAGATAAAACCTAGGAGTCAATCCCGAGTCAATGAGAAATGCTAATGCAAAAACTCGAAAATCCGAAGTTGCGTACCTAATTTGTCTCTCTAAACAATCGATCTATTTTTAGTCCTAAACTTTTAACTGAGAGCATGGCCAATTTTCACTTGTCCACGGACAACCAATACACAAAAATTTACTTGCCCGGTCGGTTATGTGTACGAGTTGGGCAAGTCGGGCATGGCATTTCCACACCCCTGCTGTGCAATCAGTGCCAATCATCAGTAAAGTTGTGAGTTTGACTCCACCATAACCCCTAACCCTGGGCTTGTAGTAGTTTAATAAAGGTCTTAGTGAGTAGCACACCTATATTGAATTATGTTTCTTTATCCCGTTAGATTAGAATTGTTTACTGTGAAATAATTAATCGTCAGGTTCTAATTTTCAAGGATTTCGTGGTTCACTTAAAATCTAACGAAATACAATTTTCCCATTGACTGTTGCTTTATAGTCTTTGAAACCACAAATTCAAGAACTCATGGATCAATACATTTTGTAGAAACCATGACGATTGGTGTCAACGAATAAAAATACCTTCACAGTTATTCAGACGGACGTAGTGACGGAGAATATAACAATATTTACCCTCTGTTTGTCTCATTCTGTGATAAACTTGTATATCCATAGGTCTATATGACGTCTTTATCACCGTTTTACGTTCCTGTCCAGAAAACTTTTGAGCTCTATAAACACTCTTCGTCTCCCAATCTGTCCAGAAGATGTAATCCATGAAGGTCGTCAAAGCGAACGTGTGAGGGAGATCTTTGTTCATGACAACAAACTGATTTTGTCCATCCAAGTCGGCCATACTTATATAATCCAAGCTTGCATCCGACCAGAAAATCTTTTCCGTCACATAATCTATTGTTAAACCATTTGGCCATGCTAAATTTTTGGATATTATTTTCTCAATGTTTGTTCCGTCCATGTGAGCTCTCGATATATGTGGCTGTTCTCCCCAGTCTGTGTAGAATAAATACCCTCTCAATGGATGAACTTCTAAGCCTCTTGGCTCTTGTAGACCGTCTTCAATCAAGATTTTTCGGAACCTCCCGTCAAGTCGTGATACCTCTATGGTGTCGGCAGTCTTGTCACACCAGAAGAGATTTCTACCAACCCAGTCCACTGCTAACCCATCTGGATTCCTAACTGTTACATCGTGTAAAATTTCTTGCTGAAAAATAAAGGTAGACACAGTAGTCACCTTCTTATAAGACCACTTACACTAAAGGCCACCCCTCTTATCAGGCCACTTTCATCACAGTCCACTCCTCTTATAAGACCACTTCCACCAAAGTTCATCCCTCTTATGAGACTAGATTTTAGATGCACTGAGATAGTAAAATACAAAAACTGTTCCCCTCAAGAGAGACCACCCCTCTTATAAGGCCACTTCCACCCAGTCCATCCCTGTTATTAGACCAGATTTCAGATGCACTGAGATAGTAAAAATACAAAAACTGTTCCCCTAAAGAGAGACCACTCCACTTATAAGGCCACTTACACTGAAGGCCATCCCTCTGATCAGACCAGATTTCAGACGACAGTAAAATACTACTCAATTGTCCCCCCTTGTGAAAGATGTCCTTTCTTATAAAGCCACTCACACTAAAAGCCACCCCTCTTACCAGACCAGAATTCAGATCCACTGAGATAGTAAAATACTATTAAATTGTCCTCTCTCAAAAAATGCCACTCCCACCAAAGGCCATCCCTTTGATCAGACCAGATTTCAGATGAACCGTGATAGTAAAATACTCCTAAGCAAGTGACACCACACCTCATATAACAATACATTTTCATTGCAAAACAAAGAGGGAGACAACTGTGATATTAATGTGTTGTGAGTTACATTTATCTATGTATAGATTATCTCCCTTTCTAGATATTGCCATGTGTATAGATTACCTCCCTTTCTAGAGATTGCCATGTGTAGAGATTATCTCCCTTTCTAGATATTGCCATGTGTATAGATTATCTCCCTTTCTAGATATTGCCATGTGTAGAGATTATCTCCCTTTCTAGAGATTGCCATACAGTCCCTAACAAGGTTTTTCTGTTGACAAACACTGTGGTCTAAAATCAGTGAATCACTGTATTACCACTGTGATTGCTGGTGGTATTTTTCCATATAATTACACTTACATCTACCACTCGCTCAAGCTCGTCTTTCCCCCGTTTCTATGCCTTGCCACATAAATTCTATAGTTACTGTCAATACACAAGAGGCCAGATTATTCTTGTAGTAGGGAGGCCTTGTCTTACAAGAGATGGGTTACTATACTAGTTTTTAAACTACTGAGGAAACTAAAGATTAGTTAAATGCAAAAAGTGAAAAAATGTTTCCATAGGACATGGATACCCCTGCCTCCAGCTCAAGAAATCAAGAGCATAGAACTCAAGAACGGAAAAAGTCGCTTAGTATGAAGTCAAACTTAACCTACCTTTTATGGTCCCAGACAATGGGTATTTATTTGAAATGATTTGCTTAAGGAGAAAAAAGCAACAGAATAGCAGTTGCTTGTCGACAACATGTACAATGACTCAACATGATGTACATGAATATTGACTCCAAATGTTCTAAATATTAAACTTATTATTTTTGTTCCTTAAGTCTAGCTATTGACCCCAAAATGTTCTAAATATTAACCTTATTATGTTTATTCCTCAAGTCTAGCCTTTTTATCCAGCTGTTAGTACTAGTTATGTCTGTCCAGTAGATGGTCATGTTCTGGTAGTCGTAGTCGATGGCAACGGCATTCTCCGTGTCATTGATAATAATCCTCTGATCGCCGGAGAAGGACATGTTTATAATCTGATGTCTGTTGGCTAAGATTAGGAATGGCCGATGTAGTCCTGAAACAGAATAGTACAATATCATGCCTTTCAATACCAGACAATTTTACCCGCCTAAAATGGTACCTCCTGATTTTAAAGAGTGTTGTACAAGATATTAATGATATTTTTCAAATTTTAATAAAAAGTCCCACCTGTAAATAGTAAAGTACTGGTAGATTTGAAAAATATTGAAAGCCAGCAAAATACAGTCAAACCTGCCCATGTGGTCACCTCTATTAAGCAGTCACCTGTATTACAAGGTCAATTTTTTTCTTGTCCTGCCATAATTTTTTTTTACATGAATCAAACCTCTTTTAAGAGGTCACCTTTTTCTTGTCCTGTCATAATAAATTTTACATGAAAAGAACCTCTTTTAAGAGGTCACCTGTCTTACAGGACCACCTTTTCTTTGTCCCAAAGGTAACCTCTTAATACAGGCTTGAGTGTAGTTGATCACCATGGAAACATTCCCACTTTTTATTGAAGTGCAGGTACCAAGCCAGGAAAGTGAGCGTTCATGTATACGTGTGATTTTGTGTATGTAGATTTCTGTATAATATTTTGTAGATCATTGTCTGCCCTTTTTTCCTCTTTCTTTTGGCATTTTTGTCTGTCCTTCAAATTATGATTTCTGATTACCTTTTGAGGCTGTCATGATCGTGATCTTACGGTAGTTGGATTTACCTCTACCTTTACAATCAATGCCTAAAGTTGTGAGTTCGAGCCCCGTTCATAGCGAGGTGTACTCGATACAACATTATGTGATAAAGTTTGTCAGTGACTTGCGACAGGTCGGTGGTTCTCTCCGGGTACTCCTGTTTCCTCCATCTATAAAACTGACATCCACGATATAACTGCAATATTGTTGAAAGGGGTGGTAAAGACCATAAACCAAAAACCAACACTGAAATCACTACAGCGGTTGTAGAATGTTTTTGAGTGGGGTGGGGTTGGTGGTGGCAGGAGCTTTTGTAGCACCTGTGAAGCATAAAAAAGTTCAGCAAAAAGACTTTTATATAATAAAATGAAAACAATACATACCACTTCTTTGGAATAGCTATAAAATCTAATTGAAATATTGTAGAAAGAGCCAAATTATTACCCCCTAACACATATATACATGACTGCACACTTTACTGGCTTGGTACAGGCACTTCAATCAAAAGTGGCAGGGTTAATCTAGTTTTATAGGAGTCAAACCTCTCCCTCTTGATATTGTCATGCAAGTGCTTTCCACATGTGAGTAAAATCTCAACCCTCACGCAAAAACCAGCGAACAGCGTTGTTATCAAGAACGCTCTAATCTTGAACATTAAAGAATTAAAGACATTATTGAGAACAGACACTGTATTTACTGTTCAAAGTGGACGCTGTACTTACTGTCGAGAACTTTACAAGTCCTATTGTCTGGCTCTAGTGCATAACCCTCGGCACAATAACATCTAAACTTCCCTATCTCATTGACACAGAAATGTGAACATGGATATTCTGTTTTACACTCATCAATATCTGAAACGATTAAACATTATCATTAAAACGATTGAACATTATCATTAAAACGATTAAACATGATCAATAAAATGATTGAACATTATTATTAAAATGATTGAACATTATCATTAAAATGACTGAACATTATTAATAAAATGATTGAACATTATTCATAAAACTGATTGAACATAATCAATAAAAAGACTAAACATTATCAAAATAATGATTGAACATATAATCAATAATTGAACATAAATTACTATCAGAAATACTGCTGAAGTTGGTGCTAAACAACAACTAATAAATCAATCAATCATGTAAAGCACTGAATCTAATAAAAACTTTCATATTGGTTTGGCCTTATGGTAAAGTGTGTAACGTACTAGCTGAAATACTGCTATAGTTGGTGCTACACACCAATAAATCAATCACGTAAAGCACTGAATTTAAAAATAACTTCCATATTGGTTTGGCTTTATGGTAAAGTATATCACAAACTAACTGAAACACTGTTAAACATCAATCAATCAATCAATCAATCAATCGTGTAAAGCACTGAATCTAAAAAAACTTCCATACTGGCTTGGTAAAGTGTTTAACATACCTTATGGTAAAGTGTTTAACATACCTTATGGTAAAGTGTTTAACATACCTTATGGT
>MJUT01064003.1:1241139-1278482 GCA_002080005.1 Gigantidas platifrons
CAGCAGCGTAGGATATAAATAGACTGTTTTAAAATTTATTCTAAAATTAAAAACAGAAAACACACATTTCGGAACAGGACAAAAGTAGAAAGGTACAATTTTTGTACACTTGCTGAAATATCCACATGCATTTTTTGTTGTTCAAATGTCAATTTTCAGACGCAATACGAAAATCAAAGTCTCTTATAGTAAACATATCAATTTCTAGATATTGAAATATCCATCCGCAAAATCCGCGTTGCAACAAAGAAATACTGATAGATGAGCAAACGTGCATATAAGTACCCGATTTTAAGCGGAATTTATAATATATGAATGTTGCATGCATGCACTTTCTGATATTTAAGTTACTCGTCCTCTTACAATTGACTCTATATATGGACTATATTTTTGTCCGGGCAGAAGGTTGCGACACATGTTGTGTAAAGCAGTGTCTTCCGGTTTGTATTTCTCATGCATGAGCGCTAGCATTAAACGATATCTCACTCCGTTCGATCGTTTAAAAAAAAATATTGTGAAGTCATTTCTAAACGGATTTTGATCATTTTTGCACCAGAAGAAGCCGAAATATTTAAAGATTATTTGTTTATTTTAGCACGATTCCGTCAGATTGCCTTTATTTTCTTATGATTTAAAGACAATTTTTTGTTTTATGACGTCAAATTTGCTATATATTTAACCAAAATAAAAGCGGAAAAATCAACATTAGTGTTTAAAATACCAGAAAACATAAACCATGCCGACAAAAATGACTATCAGATAAACAAATAAATTTCAAAGAATTCTGAGGGTCTTGAGATAAATTTCATAAAAATCTCCCTGGAGATAGCTTTAAAATATTTTTTTGAAAAAATGTGGCTTTATATGAAATATATAGTAACAAATCGAGGGTGGCGAATAAATATGTCCATGTACTGTAGACGTATTGATAAATATTTGATCGAGTTAATGAATATTCATGAGACGTAATTGACCAATCATAAAGCGGGTCAAAAGGTTGCGGGCAATAGATCGCTACAGCTACAGCGGGCAATAGAACGCCCGTCGTTCTATTGCGCGAGAGACAAATTAAAAGTGAAATATGGTTAAAACTAAAATATTCCCAATAGAAAGGTAATTAATACCACCTAATAAAAATTAATTAAAAATTCGTTTTAATTTGTTCTCTTCTTTTTTCTTTATACTATTAGGACCACCTAATAAAAATTAATTAAAAATTCGTTTTAATTTGTTCTCTTCTTTTTTCTTCAAATATATATTTCAAATGTGTCTACGAACTCTGACAGTAACTTTCAGATTTTTTCATCCATAGATAAAAAAGTTGTCCATTAGGTGTCTATGTTAAATATTTGCACTTATATGTGTAATTTCCAGTGGAGTAAGCATGCTTTAAAGAACAGCACTCAGTTGTAAACAAAAATAAAAACATGTGCTTGACATGCAAATTTTATTTATCATATGACTGACCATTTAAATATTAAATGGCCTTGCATGAATAGAGTTGTCCATTTAATTCAAAACACATGTATCAAGGTCATTGTCACTTGATTTTTAATTATCATGGACACACTCTCTAGTTAAATATATTTATTGAAGAATGCATAGACCTTGACTTGCATGCTTTTTATTCAAGCAAGAGGTACTGTTGGTTTTATTTTTAATGAAATAAACAAATGGAAATTTATGTACTTTTCTGTAATGAATTTGAATGGGTTTGACTTTAATATAGTTTATATGACTGAAAAACATGCATAAAATGAAAGCAATGAAAACAATTTATGAACTTTCAATAAGCGAAATACAAGTAACAATGTAGGCCTCAAAAGAAACTGTTACCCTCTTCATCTGTCTACATAATGCCAAATTCTTGTAAATTAATAAACTTATTGTAGAATTGCTTTGTACTTTTTAGAATACTTTTTTTAAAAGTGAAAAAAAAAATAATATACCTCCACAGAATAAAACAATTTAAAAATGCATCTTATATTCTTTAACATTTATAAACACTTTTTAAACTTTATTTCATGGATGATAACAAAATCCATCTATTTTGTAATAAGTAAGACCCTAATTGCTGATATCAGTAGTAACTGGTTGATAATCTACTATTTGATCCAATCATCAATAATAATCTCTGAATGGTATTTTCCATTGTTATTTCCTTTACATGTCATCTTTGATATTTAAATGACAAGTCACATGCCAATAGTATATTTGCATGAGGAGCACATGTTTTATTTTTGTTTACAGTATGAGTGCTGTTCTTTAAAGCATGCTTACTCCACTGGAAATTACACATATAAGTGCAAATATTTAACATAGACACCTAATGGGCAACTTTTTTATCTATGGATGAAAAATTCTAAAAGTACCTGTCAGAGTTCGTAGAAACATATAAAATATATATGTGAAGAAAAAAGAAAAGAAAACATTAAAATGGATTTTTAATTAATTTTTTTTATGTGGTCTATAGCATTCAAATGGACTACAATAAAATAATCTTTAACTTAGGTTGGTTGGTTGGTTGGTTTATGGTACTTAACGCCACTTTAAACGATATTTCATTTATATCGTGGCGGTCAGGTTTATTGGTGAAGGAAACCAAAGTACACGGAGAAAACCACCCATCTGTCACAAGTCACTGACAAACTGTTGTATCAAGTACACCTCGCCTGAACTCACAACTTACAACTTACAACACTGATCATGTGATTAACTTACAACATTGATCATGTGATTAACTTACATCAATGATGAGGTGATTAACTTACAACACTGATCATGTGATTAACTTACAACATTGATCATGTGATTAACTTACAAAACTGATCATGTGATTAACTTACAACAATGATCATGTGATTAACTTACAACAATGATCATGTGATTAACTTACAAAAATGAGCATGTGATTAACTTACAAAAATGAGCATGTGATTAACTTACAAAAATGAGCATGTGATTAACTTATAACAATGATCATGTGATTAACTTATAACAATGATCATGTGATTAACTTACAAAAATGATCATGTGATTAACTTATGACAGTGATCATGTGATTAACTTATAACAACGATCATGTGATTAATTTACAATGATCATGTGATTAACTTACGACAATGATCATGTGTTTAACTTACAAAACTGATCACACGATTAACTTACAATGATCATGTGATAAACTTACGACAGTTAGCTTTTTTTTCATCATCTCCATTTGGACAATCAGAATCACCATCACATGTCCATTGCTTAGATATACATCTACCATTGTCACACCTAAATTCATCGTTCTTACACGTTCTGTTAGGATTAACTAAAATGAAAACCAAGCTGTCAAAAGTCACATTTTGTCTTAAAGTGAAGTGGGAAAAAAACAGTTTTTTTTTATACAAATACAAGCTTATGTTGATAAGGAAAGAGATACTCCTCTCTATACACTGTATAACAGGGGGGGGGTGAATGTATGTCATAATTTGAAGCCAGTTTGTGTCACTTGAAGGTAAGGTTTTACTTATAGCATTAGTTATTATAAGGATAACATTAAATGCGATAGTGCATCAAATGGCCCTGCATCAGAGGTGTTTACCTCTTTCTAGAGTTTTCAGTAATGTTAATAATTTTTGTCAGTAATTTGGGCCCTATGTCAGTAATATTAAGAAACCCCCTTTTTGATCACATATGAAAAAATGACCACTAAGTCCAAATTTACAAAAAATTTGAGCAGCACTTCCCCTAGGAAATTAGCTTTTTAGCCCCCCTCCCCCATATTCCCAGGCCAAAAGTTTGGGATGAAGAAAGAAATTGAGATCGTGTGGTGCAGATTCATTTATAACAGTATAAGGGACATGAACCATACACCATCTCAAACCTACAGAGAAAGGGAAGAAAAATGTGGACCTTGTGCTATTTTTGAATCAAGTAACATTATCTTGAATGCCTTGTTGAATGTGTCTGCTGCAGTTATCGGCAATGTCAATGAGTTCACACATTAAAACTTCAACCTGGGTGACTGCTCTCTGATTATCAGTCTCTGTCGACGCTTTGGTTAGAAAACTCGACATAGATCTGTTAGATTTTTGTAAAGCACTAAGTTCCTTGTGAGTTTTAGACTCGATGTTTTGCAGCCATTTTCCCCGCATTGCGAACATGAGAAGTCTGTCGAACAGGTCGTGCAACGAACGTAGTAATCACCACACTGTGATCTTGTTAAAGTTTGCCATATTTCACGATACAGGTCCCTGTATCTCTGCAATATCTTTTTTTTTTTTCGTCGGCGTTGTATTGCCGTCCACTTCTTTGTCTTCGGCTGATTTTCTTTTAGCAGACATTGGCCCACATGTCAACACGGTGACCTGCCTTCACAAAATGATAAGTCTAGAAACGATCCGAGTATATTATCATCAATGTCGTTGTAGTGCTTTTTTAAACTGGAAAATCAAGCGCAATCTTGACAAAGCACTTGCACAACCAAGAAGAAGAAAAAAATGTCGGTACAAAACCGGGAAGCGTAATTCCCGGAGGTAAATCCGTAATCCGTATTTTGAAACTAAAAACCGGGACAATTACGGAAATTCCGTAATAGTAAACAGCTCTGCTGCATGTCTGCTAAACAACCTTAGATTTGATAAAAATTACGTATTTAGGAACTGTAAATTTCAATAATAAATATATCTAATAAACCATGTCAGTGCAGAAACACTGTCTACTGAACCGATAATACCCTTTGAAAGGGGGATCACTATTTGTAAACATAGTACAACTTACAACAATTTTCAGTCTCGTCAGAATGGTCTGGGCAGTCAGGATGTCCATCACACTGCCAGGATTTAGGTAGACAGGTCCCATCAATACAGGAGAACAGGCCAGAACAAGACTTGTCTACAAAACACAGGAAAATTTCTTTCATGAACATGAGTATAGAAAATAAAAAAAAAACCTGTCTAAACATTATAACCTTCTTTGAAAGGGGTTATGAAAATACAGTTAAACCTGTAAAAAATATATGTCAACTTAAGTCTTATCATAGAGGGCTGTTTTGGTGTTTAATGCCACCTTCAACAATATTTCACTTATATCGTGGTGATTAATTCCATTGGTGGAGGAAACCGGAGGACCCGGAGGAAACCACCGACCTGTCGCAAGACACTGACAAACTTGATCACATAATGTTGTACACCTCACCCTGATCAAGATTCGAACTCGCTACAGCAGGGATCCTTATTTGTAATCTAAATGTACCAGCAGAGATGGTAGTTGTGGTGTTTAACACATTTTTCAACAATATTTCAGTTATATCGTGATCAATTTTATTGGTGGAGGAAACCGGAGCGCCCGGAGATAACCAGCGACCTGTCACATGTCACTGACTTGTATCGAGTACACTTCGTCTGAGCGAGATTCAAACTCGCAATTTCAGTGGTGATAAGCACTGATTGCATAGGTAACCAGCAGAGAGTAAACTTATCATAAATTTGCTTTTGATTGATTTGATTTTTGGTGTTTTAATGCCACTTTCAACAATATTTCAGCTATATCATGGCGACCAGTTTTAGTGGTGAAGGAAGCCAGAGTACCCGGAGAGAACCACCCAACATGGGCAAGCAACTGGTAAACTTTATCACATGTGGTTGCGAGTCGAGTGCATCCGTTTTTTGTAATTTACATAGCCGGGTGCAAACCCACGCCGTATTGGTGATAGGCTTGTATGAGTTGCTAGATCCAGCGACCTAACTCAGTGAGCCACCCGGGCCCCTAACTTATCATAGAAACGCTGTATATTAAAGAGATGTATTCAGAATATGTTACATAATAAGATTACTATCTGGTATCTTTTTCTTCCCCAAGAGAGTAAGAGTTATTTTTCTTCCCCAAGAGAGTAAGAGTTATTTTTCTTTGATTCAGATCTCCTTAATAACAAACAAAAAATGCAGTGATTTTACCTTAATTTTTACAATCTTATTTTTTTTAAGAAAATGACTTATTTTCTTTATTGCTAAAATTGGTAATGTGTTACCACAATAAACATCTGTGCAGGTCGGAGAATCAAGTACTTAATTTTGTTTGACCTAATAATATACATTTAGAATGTTTGTTTGTTTGATAGTGTTGAATGCTATTTTCAACAATATTTCAGTTATATCGTGGCGGTCAGTTTTATTGAAGGAGGAAACCACCGACCTGTTGCAAGTCACTGACAAACTTTACCACATAATGTTGTACACCTCGCTCTGATCGAGATTCAAACTCACAACATCAGTGGTGATAGGCACTGATTGCACAGGTAGTTGTAAATCCAACAACCATACGATCACGATCATGACGACCCCCTATACATTTAGACCCCCATTTTTAAGGTAATTGTGTTAAAATTAAAGACAACCAAAGTAGGACAAGACAAAAAAAAATTTGAAGTGGAAATGGGAGATAACTCACTTACAAAGGATATAACTACAGTGTGGGAAACGATCGCTTGCCTACTCGCCAAAGGCGAGTGAAAATTTCGGATGGCGAGTAAGATCCACTTTATACTCGCCGATCTGGCGAGTAACAGTTGTAAGGCGAGTAGAAACTTGAAACCGCTTGCCATAACTGATTACAGCTTTCAAATATCATAGCTCCCAAACAGTTAAATTTTATGTTAACTGTGTCATTTATCCAACATTTTATTAATCATTGTACTCGATAAGAAAACATTTCGCCATGAGTCATGACACTTCATTTCTGTCAACAGAAAAATTAAGTATACAATCCCGATCCCACATAATTTTGCCAAGGCCGATTTCACGATTAAATCAAATATTGTTTCATTACAAATAGATGTGATGACTTTTAAAATCAATGCAAATAAAATAATTTGGTTTTGAAATATTTCAAACGAATTCGTAGTGAAAACATAAAGTTAAATATGTTTCGGAAACGGGTTTACCATATATGTTTTATACCGCACATTAAAACTTAAAACATGAAGACAACGAAATTGAGGATGAAGAGATCAACGCAGCTCTTAAGAGAGTGTTGATTCTTCTTGACCAAGTTAATGACTTGTCAAAATCTGCAAATTAAATTGTTGAACATTACTGTATTGTTTATTTGGTATTTGTTGGCGAGTTTAAAAAAAATGTCACTCGCCAAAAACATGGCGAGCTCTATTTCATTTTGGCGAGTACTTGTTTCAGACAACTCGCCATTTTGGCAAGTGTTTGAAAAAAATGGTTTCCCACACTGAACTACCAATACTATTGACCTTAATTACCATGACAAGTTCAGAGGACGATAACATAATCTAATAAGGGAGATAACTCACTTGCACAGTTGATTTCGTCAGATCCATCACCACAATCATCATCGGTATCACAGTGCCAAGCCATTGGTATACAACTACCAGAATTACAACGGAATTTATTTCCTGGACAGGTCTCTCCTGAAAAATTTTGAGGAAAAAATATATTTATATTCAGTATTTTTTATTAAAATAATAAAAATTAAAAACTCAAAGTTATTGAAAACTGTCGGTTTTATCGGTTTTGCCGATAAAAAATGTGAAAGTCCGATAAAAGTAACATAAATATCGGCCCAGATGTCTGATTGAAAAAAAATGCGATGTTTTCATTTTTTCCAGAAATTCGTACCCGTTCCGCATATTAAATGGTTCTCATATTATAATTAAGAATCATTCGGAATTCCGATTGTTCTTTCCAAAGGCGGATGAGACCCAAGAGCTTCCGTACCATAACATGGCTACATCATGGCCGATTAAATGTCACACAGCAGCTAAGCCAGGTGTGAAGAGGAACAGCGACAATGATGCTCAAAACAAAAATAATGGAAAGTATGAAGCCCATAGGAAGCGGTTATTTTTAAGTAGCTGGGCTACAGACAGACCTTGGCTACAAAATGACGACGAAAAAGGAAAGACTTGCAAAATTTGTTTTGAACATTAGGGGGGTAAGTTTTAAAAATTTGCAGGGCTCGATTAAAGACATCTTTTCTTCGCAGGTTCCAAAAATTATTAAATCAGTACAGTATCTGACCATGAGAAGTCTCGTGTACATATTGATGCAGTGAGAGTAATAGAATCACAAAAACAGGCATTGACACAGCAAACAACAGGTCAAAACACTGTCTTGGCTCTTAAAGAGCACACTAGAAAATACCTTGAATTAAAATTTAGGAATGTTCATGCCTTGATTAAAAAAAATAGGCCAATATCTGACATTACATGGCTTTATAACCAGTTAGACAGGGCAAAGGGACTAGATCATAGTAAAACCTATGATAATATGACTGTCACAGCGACTTGTTTTATGGAATTTATTTCCCTCACAGACATTTTGTCTGAAATTAACTTTTTCTCCCTCACCATGGATGGCAGTACAGATGACAGTAATACTGAACAGGAAACTATATATATTAGAAACTGTGTTCAGGGAAAAACTATCACAAGATTTATACAACACCAGACATAACAATGCATTTCCGTTGCCAAGAACCCGAACATCACTCTATGCTAGTTATTTTCTACCATCTACTTTAAAATTATGGAATTCTCTACCGCCAGAAAAAAAAGACTGTCCATCCCTTAGCATTCTCAAATCTAGACTTACTTCTAGAGTTGATCATGATAATGTACCTAAATATTATTATTATGGTCCAAGACTGACACAAATATTACACGCTCGTCTTCGTATGAGAAGTAGTTCTCTAAACGAACATTTGTATATAAAAAATATTATTGATAGTCCTAATTGTGTCTGTGGAGAGATTGAATCTACACATCATTATTTATTTAAATGTCCGAAATATACTCTTCAACGAAATAGTCTTTTTCAAAAGCTATTGCAGCTACTGAACATTCGACCTTCCGAAAATTTACTATTATTTGGCAGTCCAGACCTTGATATCAATTCAAATACTATTGTTTTTACGACAGTGCATAAATATATTTCACAAAGTAAACGATTTTTATAAATTATAAAACTCAGATACATCATGTGATTTTCTATCTAGAGTGCAACTTACAATTTCCTTCTTCCTTTAACTTTCTGTTATTTAAACAATGTTAAATTAATTGAGTATGTTTTAATGACTATTTGCAATTTATCATGTGTTTTTTAGGAAACGGATTAATATAAGCGTTACGCTTGTTTCTGAATCCTATGTTATATTGTATTGTGGAAAAAAATGTAATATGTAATTCATCAATAAAATATGTTTAAATCAAGATTTGTGTGTATTGGTGAACCCCAATCAACCAGCTCTGAAGATCTGTTTGCCTTTGTAAATGAAAAGCTTAAATGAAAACTATTTAACCAATCATGTCTAAATTTGTTGGATTTGGTTGTGATGGGGCTTCTAATATGATGAGATGTAAAACTGGTCTGGTTACCCGTCTTCAAGAATGTTACCCAGAAGTGGAAGAGATTGCAAGTGATAGAGAAGTAGAAATTGAAAGTGGGAGGGAAATCCAGAGTAATAGGGAGGGAGAGAGTGACAGTGAGGAAACTTGGGATAAGAATTTGAATTTGAATTTGAATTTTGGTGTTTAATGCCACTTTCAGCAATATTTCAGCTATATCATGGCGACCAGTTTTAGTGGTGGAGGAAGCCGGAGTACTTGGAGAGAACCATCGACCATGGGCAAGCAACTGGTAAACTTTATCACTTGCGGCTGCGAGTCGAGTGCACCCTTTTTTGTAATTTACAAAGCCAGGCGCGAACCCATGCCGTATTGGTGATAGGCTTGCATGAGTTGTTAGATCCAGCGACCTAACTCATTGAGCCACCCGGGCCCCACTAGGGACGAGAGTGATGTAGACAGCGATGATGAGATTCATAGTGAATCAGAGTGTGAGCAGAGTGAAGAAGAAACTTTTAGAAATGTTAACAAATTTGTAGAAATAGAATATGAAATGGAGTATAATTTAAAAATAATACAACTGAGGTGTTTACTTATTTCATTCTGATTTTCAAAATTTTATTTTTAAAAGTTATTTCGGACTACAAAAGTTTATTCGGACCGACAAAATTCGGAAGGGTATCAGACCAAATGACTGACAAGAATTTTTTTTCTCTCAAGAACTCTGAAAACTAGAGGCCCACATGTGTCTGTATGGCTCATCACAATTTTACATTCAGTATGAAATGGGGTTCTCTTTTCTACTTTATTTCAGGACTATCATTTCAGTTCCCATTCTAATGCATTCTGGGTACCATCTACCTTCATTAAGAGACCATCTGTATAAGAAGAACAGTTTTACCCTCTCACAGAGTTAAGAGACCATCTGTATAAGAAGAACAGTTTTACCCTCTCACAGAGTTAAGAGACCATCTGTATAAGAAGAACAGTTTTACCCTCTCACAGAGTTAAGAGACCATCTGTATAAGAAGAACAGTTTTACCCTCTCACAGAGTTAAGAGACCATCTGTATAAGAAGAACAGTTTTACCCTCTCACAGAGTGTGAAATTAAATTTTGTGGTATCATAGACCAATTTCTATTTTACATAGACCTCACTGTACATTATATACACAATTTTGAAAATTTGACATAGACCAGCTTGATTTTACACAGACATTGTCTATAGGTCTACAGCTAATATTGCATACTGCCCTCCCTTGAATGGTCTCTTAAGACAGGTTTCAGGGTACTTACCAGTAGTTTTATTTGAGCATTTCTTCTCATCATTGTTATCCCAGCAGTCCATTACGCCGTCACAAATCCAACTCTCTAATATACACTGTGATGTAGTGTTACAAGATACCACTGCCTCCTTAGTCCCTCCAAATACACCAATATCACACGTCAAATCTGAAAAAAGGAAAAACGTAAATATACCAATATCACACGTCAAATCTGAAACAAGGAAAAACGCAAATACACCAATATCACACGTCAAATCTGAAACAAGGAAAAACGTAAATACACAAATATCACACGTCAAATCTGAAACAAGCAAAAACGTAAATACACCAATATCACACGTCAAATCTGAAACAAGCAAAAACGTACTGATATGGACAATCGGACTGTCATGATCAAAGTCGTTTTTAATCTTCACATTATACTTTTTCGAAGTGTGTTATATCTTAAATTGGTATACTAGAAACCAATCAGTCAATATTGAAAGGCTGGTGGTTTATGGTGTCTAACATCACTTTCAACAATATTTCAGTTATATCGTAGCGGTCAGTTCTATTGGTGGTGTTATGTATATATAATAAATATAATATATTATTTTGTTCATAAGAATATTATTTGTTGTTGATAATATTACATCATCAGTGCAAATAGATGATCAAAAATAGGACAAGTTGTTTACAAGTTTTAATTTTGACCTGGACTTATTAGATATGCTAGATATTTCTGTATATTGTTTACGTAAACAAAGTCATAACTGGTATATTCTAGAGAATTTCATAAATAGTGTATAAGGAGCAGAATATTTAAGAACAGCCAGTCTGAAATTAGGATATATATAACAGTTGGAATCTATAGCATAGTATTTGAATATACAGTGGAACCTGTGCAATCAGACACCTGAGTTTTCCGACATCCTGTGACATCAGACAAAAATTTATGGTCCCAAAGTACTTCTGTTAACTAAGAAAACCCTGAGTATTCCGACATCCTGTACAATCCGACACATTTCCCTGGTCCCTTCGTGTGTCGGATTAGACAGGTTCCACTGTATTTACTTAGTGAAATCACATGACTTGAACAGTGAACTATTAACAATTTCAACGGACAATATTCGGAAACTTTGTGGATTAGGACTAAAGGATATTTTAATTCAACAGGAATTCATCAGAAAGAATCAAACTATTATAATGGCAAGAAAAAGAACATTTATTCAAAAGGAATTTAACTTTGAACATTGACAGACAGGCCAGTTGTGAAATTGTATATACTATTAAGTATTTTTTGTTATTTTACTAAAGTATAGAAACTTAATTGATTGTTGGTTGTATCTTTCTGTTACTAGAATATTCTAGAAAAAGACTTTACGCAACAGTAGAGGAAACCGGAGGATCCGGAGAAAACCACCGACCTGTCGCAAGTCACTGAAAAACATTTTTTACATAATGCTGTACACCTCGTCCTGATCGGGAACTCACAACATCAGTGGTGATAGGCACTGATTCCATATGTAGTTGTAAATCCAACTACCATACGATCACGACCACGACGGCCCCACAGTCAATATTGAGATCCAAATTTTGCATTAAAATACTAAAAAATGACATACAACCTAATTACTGCTTGAATAAAAAGGGGAGGTAATTGCTTCCCACTCATATCTTTTTTTCAGAAAAATTTGCCAGAGAACCAAGTAATTAATATTTTCAGACTAAGGTGTTTAATCTCCATTTAAATACTAGTAAGGGAGGTAACTATATACCATCTCCGCTAGCCAAGGGTTACGATCCGCTCTACTCATCTTCACCCTTGGCATCGTTAGACGGATTTTCGTAATTCCTGTGCACTGCCACCTGCTGGATTTTGACAGTTACGCCCCTTGTAATGATGTCATTTTCAGCCAGTTGACGCGAGGCTTTCATTTCCTTTCGTTTGAATGCCCTGAAAATTGACTTGAGATTATAATATGGCTGATTTTCAAGTGAAGATTTGTGAAAAATTTAATATAAACTCATTGACAGACAATCAGAGCAAATTTATAACGGCTATTATAGACGGAAAATATGTCTTTGTTGGCACGTTGTAAAGCGCGTTCTGATTGGTTGCTGCTACCACTAGCTACATTACATATAAACTGTCACAGTGTGACCTCGAAAATCCGTCTAACGATGCCAAGGGTGAAAATGAGTAGAGCGGATCGTAACCCTTGGCTAGCGAAGATGACTACATACCTACTACAATTAATTTTATCAGATTAATCATTGGTCTTTGTCCCTGTCACAAACACTAATAAGGGACATAATTCTAGACTTATTTCATACAATCTCCAATTATACATCAATAAGGGATCTAACCCTATACTTATATGGGAGATAACTCTATACTAATAAGGGAGATAACTCTATACTTATAAGGGATCTAACTCCATACTTATAAGGGATCTAACTCTATACTTACTACAAGGGAGGCAACTCTATACTTACCACAATTAATTTCATCAGATAAATCGCTACAGTCTTTGTCCCTGTCACATCTAAAGTTTTTCTGTATACAATCTCCGTTCGTACACATGAATTCACTTTCTTTATTACATGTACAGTTGGCTTCGTCAGAGTAATCACCGCAATCATTGACTTCATTACAACGTAAGTCTAGTGATATACACCTAAAGTTATGACATGTAAACAGGCCGAGTCCACATTTAACTTTCTCTGTAAAAATAAAAAAAATAACAAAATACAGTGATGCCTCTATAAACTGAATCTCCTAAGAACAAACTTTTGTGTTCTGAATTTGAATTTTGGTGTTTAATGCCACTTTCAGCAATATTTCAGCTATATCAGGGCGACCAGTTTTAGTGGTGGAGGAAGCTGGAGTACCCGGAGAGAACCACCGACCCTGGGAAAGTAACTGGTAAACTTAATTACTTGCGGCTGCAAGTCGAGTGCACCATTTTTTGTAATTTACGCCGTATTGGTGATAGGCTTGTATGAGTTGTTAGATCCAACAACCTAACTCATTGAGCCCCCCGGGCCCCTTTGTATTCTGAATAGACAGGTGTTTGTTTTGTACAGGTTAAATTAAGATATTTTTTTTCATTGTGACTTTATTTAATGTTCGATTTATACGGGATTCCGTTTTATTCAGTGTTTGGTTTATACAGTTTTAAGTGTAATTTTATTTTTACCACAAAATAAAACAGAATATGTTTTATATGAGTAAGTGTGTGCATGATTGTTATTTAATTCCACAGATAAACATGTTGCTTCACTCAGGCACATTATCTAATTCAGTCCGTCTTTATTTTGACTCCTTTATGCAGTCCTTAGTGTAGAAGCAGCAAATATTAATTTTATAGTTTTTTGGTTTTAACGGACTGGGGCTCGTACAGTCTACAATAATTGAGGCAATTTTTTTTTTTTTTTTTTGGCTAACCATTACATGACTGAGGTGCTTAATAAAAACATTCGGTATTTGATCACACCATTCACATTTGGAAGGTCTCTTTTTTAGGGTTAGGGTTGTGGTGTTTAATGCCACTTTCAACAATATACCAGCTATATCGTGACGGCCAGTTTAATTGGTTTAAGTAACGTTACTAAATTCTCAATAAACATAAAATCGTTGATCTGTTTCAGATCTTCTTATCACATCATACATCTAACGCTTTACCTTCCATGTTATATTAGCAGACCTGATTTAACGAGGACAACAAAAAAGCGGAAATCAGCAAAATCGGAAGTATTTTTTATTTTATTTTTTTATTTTTCAAATTCCAACAAAATACATCATATAAAGGTTGAATTACTAGAAATATATAATACTACATAAATATATACATAACACAATATTGATTCTAAAAAGTATCATATAAATTCATATTGTATATTGTTGGATTTTTTCTAAGAGAATGAAAGAGAGGAAAGAGGAGATGTGTAGGAGTTATTAAGGAGAAAGTGGGGAAACTAAATTTTCAGTTGTGATTTTGGTGTTAATATTAGTGAGTTTTTTTTTGTTTTTTTTTCAATATGATATAATAGACTGTCAGATTCATGTTTTAATCAAATGTAATAGAGTAAACATAATGCAAAAAAGATCAATATAGTATGCTTTTATACATATTCCATGTTTGAATAAATTGGGCAAGACTAGCATTTTTTCTATATTATACATATCTTTCAATTTTTCTTGTAATGCTTGGAAAGACAAAGATTTTTTAAAACATCTTGTATTATAGATGTATTGTTTAATACATAGATAAATAATATTATGTAGATCTCCTTTACATACTCTTGAAGTTTCTCCAAAGATGAAAGTTGTTTTGTTAAAAGTTATATTAATATTATGAAAAAGAAACCATCTATTGACATCTTCTATTAAAGTCTTTACAAAATTACAGTTCCACATAAGATGTTGGACAGTTTCTGATTTGGTGTGACAAAAGGTACAGTCAGGATTGTCAATTATTTTTGCTTTTGACAGGAAATGGTTTGTAACTAAGATATGGTGATTGATTCTATACTGTAACCATTGTAATTTTGTGTTCTTAGTAACTTTAAATGGAAGATTATATACTTTTTTCCAGTCTAAATCTGGTTGATCTAAAATTTCACACCATTTTTTTTGCCCAGTCGGTGTAGTTGTACATTTATTGATTATATCATACATATCTTTTGAACCTTTTTTATGTCTAAACAGTTGTTGAACAATTGAAGGAATAAAAGAACATACGAGTCTGCTCTCTCCTGTATTAAATGACCTTTTGGCCTGTCTTATGGCAGATATTAAACTATTATATTTCAAAAAATTAACTACTATTTTGTATTTTTCTTGAAACTGATCTAAAGTTAGGTATGTTCCATCTTCATTTATTAAGTCATTAATAGATCGTACACCTTTTTCAAACCATTCCTTATAGAATATAGATTTATTGTTAATCATTATCTTATTATTAAACCAGATTGGGCTAGCATTGAAAAAATGCCAATTAAAATTTCGTTCCTTTTCTATTACTTTTTCCCATGATAACAAAACATCTTTCCAAAAAGTATTTTTGAGTTTTGACTGTATTTTTCGTATATACCCTGATCCACAATTATAGAACTTATTGGTATCAATAAATGACATGAAAATATTTTGCCACTTGTTATCCTTTTGAAAAAGTCTACGAATCCAAGTTGATTTTAGACTAAGAATAAAAGCATTAAAATTAATCATTTTTAATCCACCATTATCATAATTATTTTGTAAAATTTCTTTTTTCACTCTACATACAGGTGAATTCCAAATGAAAGTATAGAGGAGCTCATTAATTTTTTTTAACAATTTCATGACTTGGGTTTGGTAAAGAGAGAAAAAGATGGTTAAAAAGTGGCAGAATAAGAGTCTTTACTACTGTTATTCTCCCTATGACTGTAAGATTTCGTCGAGACCACTGTTTTATCAATTGTTTCATTTGTAAAATTTTTTCTTCAAAGTTTATTTTTTCAAGTTTGGCCAAGTCTATATCAAAGTTGACCCCTAGTAATTTGAATGAAGTCATTCCCCAGGTAAGGTTTTTGCCAGAACACAATACTTCTTCACTATATTTTTTACTGCCAAACCATATAACTTGAGTTTTTGAAAAATTAATGTTTAACCCAGATATTTTGGCAAACCAGTCTAATTCTGCAAGGGCTTCACTTGGAGATTTTTCCTTTCCATCTAGAATCAAGGAGGTGTCATCTGCAAATTGTGATAGTTTGTGCTCGGTTTCAGTTACTTTTATACCTGATATATTCTTGTTCCCTCTGATCTTAATTGCTAGAATTTCAGCACACAAAATGAAAATATACGGTGAGAGCGGATCGCCTTGTCGACATCCGCGTTGTATTGTGAAAAAATTTGACAGATTACCACCCTGAATTATCGCAGATTTAATATTATTGTAAAACACTTTTACCCAATGAATTATAGATTGACCGAAATTAAAAAACTTCAATACACTATATAAAAATTCCCATGATACAGAGTCAAAAGTTTTTTAAAAATCTATTAAAAGTAGAAGTCCTGGGATTTCATTTTCTTCAGTGTACTGTAATATATCATAAATCAATCTTATGTTTTCCCCAATATATCTCCCACTAATAAAACCTGTTTGGTCAAAGTCAATCAATTTGTCTAAAACAGTTTTGAATATATTAGCAATAACACCTGATGCTATTTTATAAACAGTATTTAGAAGAGATATTGGTCTCCAATTCTTTAATAGATGACAAGGTTTATTACCTTTAGGAAGACAAGTTATTATACCTAGTTTTTGGGCGACAGATAGTTCCCCAATATCATATCCATAATTTAATGAATTTACAATAAAAACTTGTAAGTCTTTCCAGAAGAATTTAAAAAATTCAGCTGAATAACCACCAGAACCAGGAGTTTTGTCATTTTTCATATTCTTAAGTGCCTCACCAGCTTCTTTAATTGTAATTTTACCTTCTAAATTATCCTGTTCTTCTTGTGTTAATTTTGTATGATCGATATTTTTTAGATCCTCACTTATTTTTTTAACTGTTATTCCTCCAATATCAGAGGTACTCTTGTTGTATAATTTCTCATAAAAAGATTTAACTTCATTTAAAATTTCAAACTGATTATTGATAATGGTCCCATCTTCCTTTTCAACTTTAGGTATTATCTTACTTGTAAAATTTTTGGATTCTAAGCCACAGAAATAATTGGTTGGTTTTTCTCCTTCGTCTATCCACTTTGCTCGGGATCTCACCATTTTACCTTTTAGTTTGTTTTTACGATAGTTTTCGAGTTCCTGTTTTTTATTTTCTAACTCTGATATTTGATTTTCATTTATATCAACTTCCATTTGAGCTATTTCATTTCTTAATTTTTTTTCTTGTTTTTCATTTTCTCTTTTCTTGTAACTAGAATATGAAATTGTCTTTCCACAAATCTCCATTAACAAAGTTTCAAGTAATAGTTGACTATTGATAGTAAAATGAATATCTTCATTGCTAACATTATCTATTTCATCAAAATTATAAACAAGAGCTGAGTATTGTTTTTTTACATCTAAATTTTTTTCTTTTACCATATTGATATAATCTATGTCGTATAGCAAAGAGTTATTAAACTTCCACAAACCTTTTCCCCTAATAAATGGATTAAATTCTAATTCTAAGATTATCATGGAATGGTCTGATCGATAGCTAGGTTCAACCTTGCAGTTTTTCAAATTGCTTAATATATTTTCTGTTATAAGAAAAAAGTCTAATCTAGCCATTTTAAAAGGATTTTTTTACGCCACGTGTATCTTTGTAGATCTGGGTAAAGTTCCCTAAAGGGATCAATTAAAGATCTTTCCATTATTTGTTCTAAAACAACGTCTCTTGCATTTGGATTATTTACATGTAGGTAGTTTTGATAGTCTAGATACGGGTCAATAACAAGGTTGAAATCCCCACAGAGTATATAATTTTGGTTTTCAAAATCATCATGCCATAACTTGTTCAAAAAATCTAGGACTATCTGTGTTAGGTCCATACAAAGATACAAGTGTAAATCTTTCTTTTTCTACAATAACATCTAAAATTAAATAATTTCCATTTATATCTTTCTTTTCCTTCAGTACTTTAAACTCAAAATTATTATTGAACAATATGGCAACACCTCTTGAATTTGAACTAAATGATGAAAAAAAACATTCAAATCCCCACAATGACCGTATTGAAGTTTCAATTTCATTTGTAAAATGAGTATCCTGTAAACAGTAGATATTACATTTATTTGACCTGAGCATATTGAAAACATCCTTCCTTTTTGACAAATCTCTTAGCCCTTGACAGTTAACTGACATAATTTTTAAGGCACACATAATAAGTTATACAAGGTAACAGACATGAATATGATGAACAGTGCATAATACAAACTTAAAGTGCCTCAAGAATGAAAATTCGAAAAATCCCTTTTGGTGACAATAAGAGAAAATATCATCTCAGTTTACAGGCAAAAAAAACCGTGTCAAAAAATTCGAACGATTAAAGCCATGGCAGCCTCTTAAAGTTTGCAGTTTTACCTGTCAAAGGTAACTTCCGGATAAAAATAGTCACAACTTCCGCTTTAGCGCCTGACGTCATAATTTGAACACTCCCGACTGTAAACGTAGTCTTTTAACACCCGAAAGAACGATTTGATGATGGATAACATTCGGGAAGAGTCCTCTTCCGATGGATCTGATTTGACTCTTGATGATCTGTCTTGCGGTTTGTCTCCTTTTGAGGTTAGTGGCGAGAGTGACTCGGTTCAGGCAACATCTGAAGGAGAAGGGGGGGGGCTGTAAATGACGTTAATATATTGCCATATCAGTTTGAGCCGTATCTACCAGAGCCCGAGGCAACATCGTCTGATGACAACGACGCTAGTGGAGAAAGAATTGATAGACGATATGATAATTCTTGGTAATGACAAAATTTAGCTGAATAAAATTCATAGTCGGCGTCTTTAAAAATAATAATTCTCTTTATTCCCACATGTGAAAGTTTACCGTTGTTCTCGTCTTTATCTACTCCATACCATATTACTTGTCTTAAAAAAGGCGTATAAAGTTCTGAATTCTGTCTAAAACATGCAGATACTCTTAAGGTAGCAACCATTTGATTTTCCAGGGAGAGGGGGCTGTGGATTTAAAAAAAAATATAGTTTGCTTCCCAAATTTAAGAAAAAAATTGTTTTCAACAATGTAAAAAAAAATCAAGTGTTACCATTTTCAAATGGTTGGTGCCTTGTATGGTTCTGTAGAAAAGGGGGGGGGGGCTGGCACATTTTGGAAATAAATATCTTGGCCTGGTGAAAGTTGAAAATAAATATTCTGGCCTACACCTCCTAAAAAATAAATAAAAATTCTGGTTAATTGTCCCGAGTCTAAAATAAGGTATTTTATTTTATATGTTTCAATCCTGCCCTAAATTAGCGGATACTGATACAGTTAAATACAGTTATTTTCTTCATCTTTTGCGTTTGGACTACTGCAAGCTAAGGTTGCACTTTTAGTGGCCACTTAGGGTGAAAAATGAAACCTTTAATCATTCCAAATCTTAATTGTTTTTGAACACAAACATCATACCTACAAGATTCCAATTAATCAGGGATAGTTTCCATCATTTTGATTGAAAAAATATATTTAAAGATAATGCTGTCAAAAAATCTGTACTATGGGACAATCACTTATGATTATTAATTTTTTTTTCCTCTAAAGACTTTATCAATTGTTTTATCATATTTTCAAATCAGAACTAACTTGCTTTCAACACTATAGAACAACCAGGGCTTTCTGGTAAGATATCTTTTTATAATTTTCCCATTTTTCAAGCTGCCTCAAAATAATTGAAAAAATTGTTGATTTTTTCTCTTTAAAATCACAAAAGCTAAACTATCTTCATTTAACATCGTGATTATGAAATTTTACTATTCTTTTAACCAATGAAGAAAATTATAAAGATATCTGATACATAAAATTCACAATAGACTATTTTTAAAATGTTTGATTTTCCATATTCTTATCCCATAGCAAGGACCTATATAGAACTTATTAACGTCCTTGCCCATAGGTAAGATTTAATTGACCATGTTTAGTAAAATCAAATGAAACAATAACCCAGGACCCACAATTAAATAGAAGCCCTACATCGTTACTATCCCTGAAAATACGTACCCTCGTGGCAAACACGGGGAAATTAAGGTCCATCGGTCAAATGCCTGTGTGTATGAGCCTGTATTTCCATAACCGTTCATAATAGACCATTGGAAGTTATCTATTGTTTAGACCCCATAATGCACCAAGTTTAAACATATCATTCATTTATTTTATATTTCAACATATCATTTTCTGATCAATTACACAATATCCTTTAAAAAAGTGCAACCTTAGCTTGCAGTAGTCCGTTTATTTATTGCATCCTTTAACCGGAAGTAGCATGTGTGTTCAAATTATTACGTCACGAACATTTTACATCCGGGAATTTCGCAATCGATAAAATTATACAGGTGGGAAAAAAATACGAAAATACACCTTAGCTCAGATCTCCGTTAATGCATAGAATTTTTCTATCGGGTTTTTTTCTTATGGTTTATAATTTTATAGAGAATAAATATAGCGCTTAAAATAGTTTTTGACTTTTGGGCTGGAATGGCACTTTAATAACACCAAGTAAGTCATATATGAATATGTAACATAAAACAAAATAAACTCACAACACAGCAGGGTACTGAAAATATTGTTGTCAATGACATAGCAAATGAGCAGATAAAGAAATAAAGATAGAACAAAGAAAATATAAAAACAAAATATTTGGTCAGTAAAATGACCAAAGATGTATATGTTATTCATCTCAAGCTCTGTATACCAGTTTTGCAGAAATTAAAAAGTTTTAGATCAAAATTGTCTAACATTTGTTTTCTTCTTATATATTAATATTGATAAGAATTTATCGTAATAATCAAGTAAAATGTGTTTTTTTTCTTCATTTTTCACATTGTTTAACAAAATTATTCTAGATATCTTGATAGTTTATCAACTTATAGAGTTGTCTCCCTTTCCATGTAAATTGAACTAGAAATGTGACATAAATACTTAAGAAAGACAAAGATTATTGAATTAATCATTTATAGGTACATGTATACACAAAAATGGGTGTAAATAATTACAATGCAAAATGAAGTAAACTTATCTCAAAACTGTCTATGAGATCAAAGTTCACCACTTGTTTATTTTCCCTTTTTTAACCGTACACCTATATCGTCATACAATCCAAATTTTAATTGTAGTCCCTCTGCAGTCCTTCCATAAATTCCACAGTTGAAATACCAAACAGATTCAAAGTCATATGAATTTCTTAGATTTGACATTAATTCTAAGTTTCTTTTTGTGACATCATCAACAAATCTAACACCATCCTTTAAATTCTTTTTTACTTTCATAACATTTCTTTTCACATCACTGTTGAAAAGTCTTACTATCACTGGCTGTGGTCCAGGTTTTGTTGATGGTAGGCGGTGAATAGCCACAACATCTCTTTCTTCTAGTTTTACATTTAGATCCTTGTTCACTTTGCTAATAAATTCTTTTCTAAGGTTTTCATTTTGCTTTTTTGGGAAGTTGAAAACTTTAACATTGTTTTTCCTAGAATATTGTTTGTTATAATTTGCACTCATTACTGATTGTTTTGCTAGCCAACAAGTATAGTTCAAGTCTTTCCTGATTGTTGATGTTGTTGTCTCGACTTTTTCCAGTTTTCTTTTTAAATCTTCATTTTCGATGGACATGGCATCTATTTTCTCTTGCATCTCATTTTTGACAATATTAACTTTTTCTTCGATTTTTTAAATTCTTCTAATAGATTATGGACAATTGTAGAGACAAGATGTTCCAGATCACTGGTTCTGATTAGGTATTTTGTTACCTCATCAAGATCTGTTTTCCTGGTAACACCTTCAAGGCTGGTTTTTATTTCATCAATGTCCTTTTGAAAGTTCATAAGATTAGATAAATCCATACTGTTATTTGAATCATTGGACACATCTGAATGAGTTCGTTTAGCTGTTTTTGATGCCTTGGGCTTATCTTTGTCTTTTTCCTTGTCCACTTTTGCTGAAAGTAGTGTCTGAACTGTATTCACAGGTTTTGGTTTATCCTTGTTTGTAGATTTACAACTGGTTGATTGTCCTCCAGGCATTTTACAATATTTACAGTGAATAGAAAATCAATTTTTCCACCATAAAGTATATCATCCTGATCCATGTATTATAATCCATCTTGTTGTATCATTTTTGAGCATGGCACTTCATTTAAACCTAAGAAAATCTGCAAAAACTGGGAGCTGATTTTTAAGCTGTTAACAGTTCGACAGCCATCTTGTAATCTATCAAAATCGGAAGTATTGAATATACTATAAAAAAGGAATCATAATGGTAAAACGGTAAAATCCGGAATAAAAAAAGCGGAATTCCGCTTTAAAGCGGACAGAAATCAGGTCTGTATTAGGGCCCAGGCGTCTCAATAAGTTAGGGAGTTGGATTACCTCACAACTCATACAAGCCTAAAACCAATATGGCGTGGGTTCGCGCCCGGCATCGTAAATTACAAATAAGAATGCACTCGATTCGCAGCCGCAAGTGATAAAGTTTACTAGTTGCTTGCCAGTGATCGGTGGTTCTCTCCGGGTACTTCTTCCACCACTAAAACTGGTCGCCATGAAATAGCTGAAACATTGCTGAAAGTGGCATTAAACACCAAAAATCAAATCAAATCAAATCGATGTGATATTGTTCTGAGAAATCAAATTCTTGCAAAATAAATTGTCGATATATGTATAGTGTGCAAAGATCAAAAGGATGGTTGGTTTATGGTGTTTAATGCCACTTTCAACTATACATGTAGTTGTAAATCCACAATTTACAAATCCTAGTTAAGTTAACTTACTACAAACGCTGGGGGATTCATCGCTACCATCAACACAGTTGGTATATTTATCACACACATATCTCTGTGGAATACATTGTTTTCTGTCATGACAAACAAAGTCTGTAGACGAACAATTAGAATTGGCAGCTGTAAAATAAAATGCAAAAGTAAAATACGTAGATTTCTTGTTGTTTTTTTTGGGGGGGGGCATTTTCAACAATATTTCAGTTATATCGTGGCAGTCAGTTTTATTGGTGGAGGAAACCTGAGTACCCTGAGAAAACCACCGACCTGCCACAAGTTACTGACAAACTTTATCACATAATGTTGTATCTAGTTCACCTCGCCATGAACAGGTTGTGAGAGGAGTGGCTTTTGTTGGGAGTGGCTTGATAAGAGATGTGGCTTTAAAAAACACTTATACGGTATAAAAAAAACATATAACAGGGATGAATATGAAGATCAATGAAAAATGTTTGACCTGTTGCTGACTGTATCCTGTAACTTACTGATTTTTTTTGAGAGACGAAAATAACAGAATTTAGTTAATAATTTTTTTTAAATAATCCCAGATATAAAAAAAAATATAGATAGATTGATTAATTGGTGTTTAATCTTCATAGTATTTCAGCTATATCGTGGAATTAAAAACAATGTTTTTGATATATTAGTAATTCCTAACGTTACTTTTGATATATCAGTAATTCCTAATATTTACATTTGATATATCAGTAATTCCTAATATTTACATTTGATATATCAGTAATTCCTAACATTACTTACGTCCACATGATTTCCCATCAGGCATCAGTGTCCCATTGATACATGCACACTGAGCATTCCCTTTGTCTGTCACACTACATCGATCCTCACAACCAAAAGCATTCATGTAGCAAGGGTTTAATGCGCCTGAAATAAATCGTACAGACAAACTAAAATTTGAGAAATTACTCTGTAACACTGAATTATATTTTGAAAATAAGTTACAAATTGAGATCGACTAAAGAGGTCATCACTGTGGTCATGATCATATACTAGTTGGATTAACAACTACCTATGCAATCAGTGCCAATCACCACTAAAGTTGTGAGTTTGAATCCCACTCATGGTGAGGTGTACTCGATACAACATTATGTGATAAAGTTTGTCAGTGATTTGCGAGAGATCTGTGGTTTTCTCCAATAAGACTTACTGCCACAATGTAACTGAAACATTGTTGAAAGTGGCAATGAACACTGTAATCCTAACCCATAATTTTGAAGACGTCATACACAGGCTACTATACTTTGTTGAATAAGTGATGTTAATTGTGAAAAGTTTTAACAGTGATGGTCAACAATTCCACCTATATCAACAAGAAGAACAACTACCTCTTACCTCAAATCATTGAAAACATGATGAACTGTGAGTTAATGCTCACTTATGATACCCCCGCTCTTCGGCAAACAGGAAGTAGGAATGTGACGGGTCCAAAAACGCTTCCCACAATATGGGGTACCTATATGAAGCTTGTGACCAAATATCAGATTTCTGCTATCAATAGTTGCTGAGAAAAATGTGACGAAAAATATCTTGGGATGGACGGAAGGACGGACAGAGGTAAAACAGTGTACCCCCCACCCCCTCCGGTGGAGTGTGGGTATAACTAAGGAACACCATACCATATGGCATTGTAAATTCAGGTACTGTCTTGGGAGAGGTACAATTTGTTTTTTAAAACTCAGTTATAAATGTCACAGAGGAAGAAGAATTGATAACAGATCTGGATTATAAATTGATTTTGTTTTTTTGGTATTTAGTACCACTTTCAGCAATATTTCAGCTATATCATGGTGACCAGTTTTAGTGGGGAAGAAGCCGGAGTACCCAGAGAGAACCACCAACCATGGGCAAGCAACTGGTTAACTTTATCACTTGCGGCTGTGAGTCGAATGCATCCTTTTTTGTAATTTACAAAGCTGGGTGCGAACCCACACCGTATTCATTGCTCCACCCGGGCGCTTGGATTATAAAGTATGACAACATGTCTCCATAAAATCTTAAATTCCATCTGTTGTTTGACAAAGATGACAACAGTGATTAATTCCTTGGGTTAGATTTATCATAATATTCCTGTCAGTGATTATAATTAACAAACTTGTATAATCCAACACCTGAGTATTCTGACATCCTGATATCTGGGCAGTCTTCACAATGAGCACCGGTCCACCGACCCAAGACCAGTCAAATTTAGTTTGGACCAATACATTTTTCAGTTTTTATTTAAGCTTCTGGCTCGGGATAAAATACTAATATCTGCCAATCCATGTTAAAACTCCCAACACATTCTGGCTTCCATGATTTATTTAAATTCTGATATGTCTAAGAGTACAAATACGGTTGTATACTTTGATTGGAAGACGGTAATTTATACATACGCTTGCGGAAAATGTCGCACACAATTCATGTAACTCGAATAATACTGCGCCCTCTATCGGCATTAATCTGGTCACAATTTATGCTGCCAATGGAAACGTCAGTCACATTCATCGGAACATGTGCTAATGAGATAATACGAAGAAATAATTTTGTTTTTTTTTTAACAAAGGGAAAGAGTGAGGTCATGTTAGAATTAGGTATATATATATAAAATAAATTCAAGAATTTGATTCAGAACAGTAAATTCAAATTTTCATTTCAAAAACTGTGACTTGAGGGGTGGCCTTGGTTGTAAAGGCCTTATAAGAGGGGACTTTACTGTACTATACCAAACCAATGACAAGACTTACATTTATTGGCATCTGGGGCTACAATGACAAGGCCCATTGGTTGTCTGTCTAAATTCTGTCGTAACAAAGAATGGATATTGCCGTCGTATTTGTTGACTCGGACTACGGCCCGTAACATCCAGTCTGTCCAGTAGATAAAATCACCGTAGACAGTCAGTCCAAATGAATGTTGAGGTAATGTTGTTATTATAACCTGTAAAAATAAACATTTATTTGATAATATGATTGATTGATTGATTGGTTGGTGTTTAATGCCACTTTCAACAATACTTGAGTTATTTCGTGGCGGTCAGTTTTATTGGTGGAGGAAAATGGAGTACCCATAGAAATCCACCCACCTGCCGCAATTTTATAATATGAACTCCATCGATGGTGCTATGTGTTAGTGAGCTCGCCTCAAGTGTGGTAGATCGTGGGTTAAAGCCATGGAATGTAATATGAAACCCATCGAATGGTTAGTGAGCTCGCCTCAAGTGTGGTAGATCGTGGGTTAAAGCCATGGAATGTAATATGAAACCCATCGAATGGTTAGTGAGCTCGCCTCAAGTGTGGTAGATCGTGGGTTAAAGCCACGGAATGTAATATGAAACCCATCGAATGGTTAGTGAGCTCGCCTCAAGTGTGGTAGATCATGGGTTAGAGCCACGGAATGTAATATGAAACCCATCGAATGGTTAGTGAGCACGCCTCAAGTGTGGTAGATCGTGGGTTAGAGCCACGGAATGTAATATGAAACCCATTGAATGGTTAGTGAGCTTGCCTGAAGTGTGGTAGATCGTGGGTTAGAGCCATGGAATGTAATATGAAACCCATCGAATGGTTAGTGAGCTCGCCTCAAGGTTGGTAGATCATGGGTTAAAGCCATGGAATGTAATATGAAACCCATCGAATGGTTTTTGAGCTCGCCTCAAGTGTGGTAGATCGTGGGTTAGAGCCATGGAATGTAATATGAAACCCATCGAATGGTTAGTGAGCTCGCCTCAAGTGTGATAGATCGTGGGTTAGAGCCATGGAATGTAATATGAAACCCATCGAATGGTTATTGTGTTCGCTTCAAGTGTGGTAGATCGTTGGTTTGAGGCACGGTTGGGTCAAACCAAAGACTTTTAAAACTTGGTAATTGCTGATTCTCTGTTCAGCACAAAGAAAGAGTAAAGACTGGTTGTCTCTGACTTCTGTCATCTCAATTGCACTAGACATGCATTATCTATTTCAATTTTTGATGTGGTCAGTTTAAATTTGATTTGGTTGGTTCGTTCAACAATATTTCAGTTATATCGTGGCGGTCAGTTTTATTGGTGGAGAAAAACCAGAGTACCAGTGAAAATCATCGATCTGTCTCAAGTTACTGACAAACTTTATCACATAATGTTGTATCAAAATACAGCTCACCATGAACGGGGTTCGAACACATAACTGTAGTGGTGATAGGCACTGATAGCACAGGTAGTTGTAAATCCACCTACCATACGAACATGACCATGACGGCCCTAAAGTTGATTTGGTCAGTTTAATTTGTTTTGTCAGTTTTATTGGAGATGGATTTGGTAAAAAATAAAATCTCATGAAAAATAATTCTCTGTATTTTTATAGTAAAACAAAATTACCCATAATACCCTCTGTATAATATAAACATTTATCGTACAAACCTCACGCTTTTTCCCGTCAAAATCGGATCTTTCTATTTTATCAAGTCTTGCATCGGACCAATACAGTCTTTGTGATTTATGGTCTATAGCTAAACCATTTGGTGTTCGGATGTCCTCCGTTACTATAGATACAACATTCCATCCTTTCATTGATGACCTCTGTATCTTTGGGGTCAGATCATTCCAGTTAGTCCAAAACATTCTCCTGTCATGTAAAGTATTATCAAATTGTTTAGAAAAAAACTTTTAATTGAAGTATGTGTCCATAGGGCATGGATGTCCCTGGATTTACGGATTCTGATTACCCCTTTGGTATCTTCAAACTCTTCTTACAGTGTACGACAGCATAACTCCGAATGGAACAAGATGAACTGTCAGCTAATGCTCACTTATGATACCCCTGCATATATGTTCAATGAGTATAAAAACCATCTAAGTCGGCAAACAGGAAGTAGGAATCTTACGGGTCCAAAAACGCTTCCCACAATATGGCATACCTATATGAAGCTTGTGACCAAATATCAGATTTCTGCCATCAACAGTTGCTGAGAAAAACGTGACGAAAAATATCTAGGACAGACGGAAGGACAGACAGAGGTAAAACAGTGGAGCGGGGGTATAAAAAGTGGTAAAGTCTGAAATCCAACTCGGACTTTCTTTTATGGTACCTGATCTTGTGCATAAATTTAAAATGATTTGCTTAAGGGGAACTTAAGTTACTGAGCGGAAACCAAATGTGGGACACACATACATATGGAAATTGGTAAACTATATGTCCCAGATACCTAGCATTGAGGCCTAAAAATAATTCATATCATCTTTTAATGCCTAAAACCTTGATTAGTAGGGCTTTCCTGGCTCAATTTACATCTAACGATATAGAGACTTCTACCCTTCAATTTATGAGTTTGATTCACACCTTGGTTAGCTTAGTTGGTTTATGGTGTTTAATGCCACTTTCAACAATATTTCAGTTATATCGCGGCAGTCAGTTTTATTAGTGGAGGAAACCGGAGTACCCCGAGAAAACCACTGACCTGTCGTAAGTCACTGACAAACTTTATTACATAATGTTGTATCGAGTGCACCTTGCCATGAACGTCGTTCAAACTTTAGTAGTGATTGGCACTGATTACACAGTTAGTTGTAAATCCAACTACCATACGATCACGACCTGTGACAGGTCGTTGATTTTGTTTCTTCATTTTTTGCCACCAATTACACTTAATGACATGATATAACTGAAATATTGTTGAAAGTACTGTAAAAAACCTACTACCCTAAAACCTAGTTTCTGATTTTCCACTATCTTTCAATTTACGGCTTTTGATTATCTTCAAACTTGTCTTTTTTCTTCTATATACAATTAATGATCGATCACAATTTTTGTTCGGTTTGTGAAGAAATAACCTCAACCTGATTGAGGTTATTTCGAATGAACCGAACAAATAATTTCGATCAATTCTTATAAATTAATTCAAACTTTATTTGTTATGATATTGAAAAATATATTCATTTTTTTTCAAAATAAGGGAAGTAATCGGAAATAAATATAAATAACCCCAAAAGTGCCTCATTTAAAGAAAATCGCTTGATGACAATGGCACGCGACGCCTTGGGAACGACGTTTATATTCAAATTCAGTACATACGAAAATAATCTCAACTTTTTAAACCAATCAAAACACGTATTTAATGACATGTGTAATTTATCATATAATATACATATATTCTATCATGGATTTGTTTTGTGAGAGTGAATTTCTCATAATATGACATTGAATACAAAGCCCGAGATGTGAGATATGATGAGAAGTCTTTTCTCAGCAAAACATATCAATTATAGTATGTTTGTTGTGGTGACATCAGTGACGTCAATATAACGTCACATTAGCTTGATTTGATTTTTGGGGTTTTAACGCCACTTTCAACAATATTTCAGCTATATCATGGCGACCAGTTTAAGTGGTGGAGGTAGCCGGAGTACCCGGAGAGAACCACCGACCATGGGCAAGCAACTGGTAAACTTTATCACTTGCGACTGCGAGTCGAGTGCACCCTTTTTTGTAATTTACAAAGCTAGGCGCGAACCCATGCCGTATTGGTGATAGGCTTGCATGAGTTGTTAGATACAACGACCTAACTCATTGAGCCACCCGGGCCCCCGAGATGCAAGATATGATGAGAAGTCTTTTTTCAGCAAAACATATCAATGATAGTATGTTTATTGTGGTGACATCAGTGACGTCAACATAACGTCACATTAGATATCCATGGTAATATGTTAGTATCATACTTCTTGCTTCACAATACATTCAAACCTGCCCATGTAGTCATCTCTATTATTCAGTCACCAGTATTAAAAGGTCATCTTTTTCTTGTGAAAATTTCATATGAATTGAACCTCTTTAAAGAGGCCACCTGTCTTATAAGGACCCAAATGTGACCTCTTAATACCGGTTTCCCTGTAGATATTATCATGTGTAAAGATTCAATAGGAAAATATACAAATGATCGACAGTAGAAACTATAAATGGCTCTTTATCTGCTATAGTTGGCATTAAGGTGGTACCATACACTTCAGGTAAAAGTTGATCTGCTCGTTTAATTTTCTTATTTTTTTGGCAGTGTGTTTGAATATATCCACTGTAATAAATATAAAAATTTTAACAAATTCCAACCAACTATAAATTCACTAGCCACATAGCAGCTTTTCTCTCTGTGGTTTTGATCATCGAGATGCTTGAAATCTGCATACAAAAACATCATATGATCAAAACGTTCAACTGATTTTAAAGAGTTATCTCCCTGTAGTGTTAGGTACCACCTTAAAGACAAAACAATCAATCAATGGTATCAATAAAATACAATTCTTACTCTGTACATTTGTCAATGGCTATTGCCCTTGGATGGTCACTGGCACCAAGCTGAACGAGTTTCTCTATGGGAGCAGACTGAGTCCCTTCGTCAGTCAGCTTAACACGACACACGGACGAGTTTGTATAACTTGTGAAGTATAAATAATTGTCTTCTTCATCATACGCTAAGCCTTCTGCTGAACCTACGGCTGAAAATACAGAAGAAAAATTTGTCTTAAGTCAACAATTAATTTGGTGTCCAGTAAATACCTGGTATAGTTGTCTCACTCATATAATGCCAAGGCCAAAAAAAATAAATAAATGTCACATGTCAAACAAGAGCACCGCCCATGGGTGCTGGACGCTCGACTTTTTCGTATCTGATATTAAACTGCAAGCAATTTACATAATTATTGAGAAATTGCATTTTTCAAAAAGGGGGAATAGCTAAAAAAATAGAGAGAAGCATCAGAGATGCAACAGCCGAGTTGAAAGTCTATTCACCCTGATCATAAATATATATGGTTTAGGGGTGGGGATCTCAACCATTAAAAAGTTCCCTTCAGGTAGGGGGTGGGGTATGATTCCCAGGGCCTGAGCTATAAGGCATATAATATGCCTACTCACCCTGATCATAAATATATATGGCTTAGGGGTGGGGGAGGGATCTCAACCATTAAAAAGTTAACTTCAGGTAGGGGTGGGGGTATGGCCTCCCCGGGGCCTGAACTAAAAGGTATTTAATTTGCCTAGTCACCCTGCTCATAAATATATATGGTTTATGGTGGGGATCTCGGTTACATTTTTTTTTAATATAATTCCCCAGCGGGGTGGGGCTGAGCCCCGGGGATAAAAAATGTTGAATGCACAACTTCACATTGGCATCTCCACCCATACCAAATATTAAGTTTCTATCTTTTGTAATTTCAAAGAAATGTGTAATTCTCAAAATATGTAATTTTTCTATAAAAAAAAAAACCATGATTTTACAAGAAAAAAACAATAGATTATTCTAAATTTCGAACTCCAGGTTGGGGTCAACACTTTCTACAAGTGTATTGAGTTTCAAGTTAATAGCTTTGATAGTTATTAAGAAATTTTAATTATACTAAAAAAATATCCCTAATTTCTACGTACTATGTCGAAACAAGGGCAGGTAACTCTGGATATACAAACCACAGGGTTATCTGCCTTGTTGTAATTGGTTCCTCTTTTGATAGTGAACAAGTAGTCCAAGTTTCAAATGGATACCTGTGATAGTTTTTGAGAAATGGACTCTTGACAAAAAACTTAACCGACCCAGACGCTGATGCTGACGCCGGAGTGACGACAATAGCTTGACTTTTTTTCTTCGAAAAGTCGAGCTAAAAATCTAGGGTCGGTCGGTTGGTATTAATTTTTTTTTTTTAAACTATCGGCAAAACCGGAAATAATCGTTCCCGGTTTCAGAATCCGATTCCGGTATTTCATTTTCGAAATTACCAGTAAGCCATCATTTGTTGAAGCTGTTTTATGACGAGTTACGCAGTTTTTCTACCTTCTTTGCTCTCAATTTCGACAAAAAGTTAGCGGTTGAATAAATAAAACATTGCTGCTGATTAAACAACAAAAATGGTTATCCAAATTCTGTGTAAAAATTGATAGGGTTGCTAGAAAATTGCCGATAAAAAAGGTTAGGGTCGGCGGCTGAAAAATAGGGTCGGTCGGGTGACCGTAAACACACATTTTTTTTTTGGCCTAACCATTCTGCAATAAGAAAAAAAAGCCTTATAAGAGGTGTGGCCTCTCTTGAGGGGAACAATTTAGTATTATTTCTACTGTCTCGTTACATCTAAAATAGGCCTAATAAGAGAGGTGGCAATTGGTGGGAGTGTCCTCATAAGAGGGGGATTACTGTAACTTGTAATCTGTAAAAAGATAAATATTTGAAGAGGAGTTTTTTAACTTCATGAGTAAGCTTGAGTTTAAAGGTAAAATCAGTGCAGTTAAAAACAAAAACAAAAACAAGAATTCTGAGAGTATTACACATAGCAATACATTGTCCCCTACCGGCAGCAAAAGTCAGAGGACCTAAAATATTAGTTCAAGGGCCAAAACTCTGGCAAAAATCATTCGACCGGAACGAAATCGAGCATAAACTGTAACTCATCTAGATATAGCTATATACCAAATATCAAGTCAATATATCAAAGGACGTAAAATAAAAGTTCGGACAACTTAAAATTTGAACAAAAAATACAAGTTCAAGGGCCATAACTCGGCCAAAAATCATTCGACCAGAACGAAATTCGAACTTATACTGTAACTCATCTAGATATAGCCACATACCAAATATCAAGTCAATATATCAAAGGACGTCAAAAAAAAAGTCCGAACAACTTAAAATTTTAATGTGACGGACGGACGGACAGACGGAACCTAAAACTATAGTCCCCTTCAGCTTTCTCCGGTAGGGGACTAATAAACAGACTACCCTCATTACCACATCTCTCTTTAATCTGCTACCCTCACTTATTGCCATCAAATTTCAAAGTATAAATTTCGTAGTTTATGTCAATTTCATTCTCACTTTTTGCCAAATTTTTAGGGGGTAGTCGTAGTCGTGATCGTATGGTAGTTGGATTTACAACTACCTGTGTAATCAATGCCTATCACCACTAAAGTTGTGAGTTTGACTCACACTCATGGCAAGGTGTACTCGATACAACATTATGTGATAAAGTTTGTCGGTGAATTGTGACAGGTCAGTGGTATTCTCCGGGTACTTCGGTTTCCTCCACCAATAAAACTGACTGCCACGATATAAATGAAAAATTGTTGAAAGTGGCGTTAAACACCATAAACCAACCTACCAAAAGTCTTGAATTCATTTTCTGTCAGTGATGAAATTACTTGATAAAACATTATCCGTAGTTTATAAATTCTTGTCTTGATCTCACCCAGGGACAATTACAGTAAATACCGTAACCCTAACCCTAACAAAAAAATTAGCTTGGTCTAAAGGTTGGGCGGTATAATGATGGTGTACTACAAAAAAATTAGCTTGGTCTAAAGGATGGGCGGTATAACGATGGTGTACTACAAAAAAATTAGCTTGGTCTAAAGGTTGGGCGGTATAACGATGGTGTACTACAAAAAAATTAGCTTGGTCTAAAGGATGGGCGGTATAACGATGGTGTACTACAAAAAAATTAGCTTGGTCTAAAGGATGGGTGGTATAACGATGGTGTACTACAAAAAAATTAGCTTGGTCTAAAGGATGGGCGGTATAACGATGGTGTACTGTACATTAAAAAAAATTCTGTAAACTTACAATCAATGACTACAGTGAAGTTTGCGCCATTAAAATCAACCAGTTGTATATCTCTACGCTGAATATCACTGAAGAAGATCCTCTTGTTTCTAAAGTCTACCGTCATGCCGATGACATTCTTTAAGTGGGTATCACTCTCTATTTTTTTCAACGGGCGATTAGAGTTAGCACCTAGATATGTACTCTCTATAGATGTTACTTTAGAATACAGCAAGAAAACTTCGTGATCTGAAAGGATAAAGGTTAAAATAAGTATCATCACAACAGAATAATAAAAGGCTACAACGAGCGCAGCATGCTTGACAAGGGAAAATTGAACAAGTATATACGTCGTGATCTGAAAGGTTAAGGGTCAAATTAAGTATCATCACAACAGAATAACAAAGGGCTAAGACGACCGCAGCATGTTGTGCTCTTAACAAGTTACGACCGTAGCATGTTGCCAAGGAAAATTGATCAAGTACTGTATATATTAAAAGCAAGTGTGAACACAGTATTTTGTTTGACACAGTAAATTGCTGGAGTCAATAAATTGTTGGAAACAGTAATTTACTGGACCCACTCTTTACTATTTAAAGAGTTAAATATACCTACCAAATATGTTTAAGTTCGAAATTTGAGCCCTAAATTAGATACAGTAAAACCTGTCAATGTGGTCACCTGTATTAAGCAGTCACCTCTATTAAGCAGTCACCTGTATTAAAAGGTCTCCTTTTTCTCGTCCTGTCATAGAAAATTTCATATGAATTAATCCTCTTTTAAGAGGGCACCTGTCTTATAAGGCCACTTTTTCTTTGTCTCAAAGATGACCTCTTAATAAAGGTTTGTATTTTTAATATCAACCTTCATATATTAACCCATCATTTTTAAGAAGGTAATGGTACAAGTATATTACTAACAAAACCCATGATGTTTCAAATAACCAAGATATTTCTACTTGTATACTAACCTTCACATGTTTTACCATCATCTTTAAGTCTGCTATAAGAACAAGCACATGATGTTTTGTCTCCTCCCAGATAGAAACATAACTGTTCACAATTACCATTTTCCACAGCACACGGATTGGATCCTAAAATAATCGTCATAGAGTTTCATAGATGAGGCCACATTTAAAAATATGTATGTTTCCCCTCGGCCGACCGACTCATTGAAAAGCCTGCCGACTCGAAGGTTTTTTTTTATTTCCGGAATTTTGGGTCTGTTTCTGTCATCGTTATTTCCGTTTCTGCATAACGATTGCGGGAATGGAAAGGAAAATGAAAAAAAACAAACTTTTTACCTACCTACCTCCCCTGTTTTTGAAGGGTGGGTCGGTCAAGGGGAAACATACATATTTTCAAATGTGGCCTGAATTGTTAATATTTTACCCATAAATATATGTACACAAATATGCAAGGATAATACAAAAAGTCCGGTAATTTGACATTTTTCCTTTGGTCTCACTGAGTGATATTGTCAGTATCAACTTTGTGAATCTGATATTGGAAAACATCTGTCAGTGAGATGTCACATTGTGACGTTTAATCCAAGCTCTTCCTAGTCGGACTCACTTTGATACTAGTGATAATGTCTGTCTCGACCTTCAAAACTGCCATTATTCTATATTCTTAGTATAACTACTCTTGCATTACAAATATCAAGGGGCCATCATGGTCGTGATCGTATGGTAGTTGGATTTACAACTACCTGTACAATCAGTGCCTATCACCACTAAAGTTGTGGGTTCGAACACCGCTCATGGCGAGGTGTACTCGATACAACATTGTGTGAAAAGTTTGTAAGTGACTTGCGACAGGTCAGTGGTTTTCTCCAGGTTCTTCGGTTTCTTCCCCTAATAATTCTGACCGCCACGATATAAATGAAACATTGTTCAAAGTGGCGCTAAACACCATAAACCGAACCAAACACTAAAAATATCATAAGTAGCTAAAAAATGCTGTAATTCTCTAATGCACATTATCGAACGAGTGAATTATTTTTATTGTTCAGTCATCAGTGGTTTATTTTTAATATTTAGTATACTGTTTATATTACATTGATTTGATTTTTTTTGGCATTTAACGCCACTTTCAGCAATATTTCAGCTATATCATTGCGACCAGTTTTAGTGGTGGAAGAAGCCGGAGTACCTGGAAAGAACCACCCACCATGGGCAAGCAACTGGTAAACTTTATCACTTGCGGCTGTGAGTCGAGTGCACCTTTTTTTTGTAATTTACAAAGCCGGGCACGAACCCACGCCATATTGGTGATAGACTCGTATGAGTTGTTAGGTAATCCAACTATCTAACTCATTGAGCCACATGGGCCCTCTAACTAAAATCTGAGTATTCCGACATCCTGTACAATCCAACACATTTCCCTGGTCCCTTGCTGTGTCAGACTTGGCAGCTTCCACTGTATATGTAATAGAATTATATCCCTATACCATGCCTTACTCACCCATTTGTAATGTTTTGTCAAATGCTTTTATGTCTGTCAGTTTTGGTCCTAAATTATCTCTAAGTGTTGTCAAACCACTACCATCTGTTTTACTGGCAAACTTGATAGAACTGTTCTTCCCACTGAAATAAAACATAGCAACGACCCATGAACATAATTTTTAATGTAATTTTCACTCCATCTCTGAATCGTTACAAATTTTAGTCATTTTAAGCCATACAGTAAAGGAATAAGTGAGCGGTTGTTGTTTAACGCCCACTCAGCAATTTTTCAGCTATATCATGGTGAGAACAAATTAATTTTCAATGAGATAATGATGATGAGGTCCCCTTTGTTTTAGACCAACACACTGAGTTGGATTTTTTTATTGCTAGCTCACTGAAACAACAGACCGTGGGTAGACATGTTGCTCCACTCTGATACATTATCATGATTCCGAGCCAACCAGTTTTTGTTCTTTCTCCTTAAACAAACAAACGTACGAATTAATGAATGATTGAACAAACTGAAAAACTATATCAGTGATTCATCTTTTTTTTCTTTTTTTTTTCAATAGTCAGGATTTTACAATCCCCTGTACATTACCACCTGACTAGGGTATACAGGGGTATTCAAAAGGAATCAGTGAAAAAATAATGACTATTTCATTTTTTACAAATTAAATTTCAAATGAATTACAAAAACAAAAAAAACAAAAATAATAATAATAATAATAATTAAATAATAAAGTGAAAAAGTATTCTCTCTCCATCTCTCATACACACATTTACTCTCTACATTCTGTCTGTTACAACTTGTACATTTTCAAATATTTGCTAATACTGTAAAAAGTATATTCTTGTTCCTATCTTATACAATTGGTTTACAATACCTTTTTAATTCAGGATAATATGTATAGGTGCCCAAAATTTTTCATAGGCTTGAACCGTATTATTTTTCTTTGCTATATACTGATCAAAAGATTGGTACTTCTTAATCTTATTTTTTAACTCAATTGTGTTTGGCCTTGCTTCATTGAGTTTGCATTTGTAAATATAGTTTTTTGTCAGTATTATCAATAAATTCAGCAATACACTTTCATCTTTACAGCCAAGAAAAATGTTTTCTTTGGTCAAAACAAAATTTACAAAATATAGTTTTAATCTGTTCGAAATACATTGCCAAAATCGATAAGTAATAGGACAATCAAAGAACAAATGTTCAATTGTTTCATCATTTGC
>MJUT01064003.1:1278490-1293114 GCA_002080005.1 Gigantidas platifrons
GCTATAATCCTATGCAAAAATTTAAACTGAAAGTTTCTCAAATAGGTGTCTCTGCATGATCTTTTCATAATTACAAAATATTCTGACCAATCAGTAATCTCTATATCCAACAATTCTTCCCATTTCACAAATTTTTCAGTTGGATTTTGGACAATCTTATCTATAAGACTTCTGTATATAAATTTAGCTTTTTTATTAGATACAATTTGTTTTACAACAGTATCAGTTGTATCGTGTGTATCAAAATGAATATCTAAAAGGTTTTTTTTTAAGCAATCTTTGAAAGCTTTTGGAATTCTAGCAATCAATCTATAAAACTTCAGGAAGTTGTTAGTTTCTAATTTCTCTTGAAATTGCTCAAAATTATAAAATTGCTTATTTTCATGATTAATAAGATCACTCACAAACTGCACACCCCTGTTTTTCCATAGTAAGTAATATGGAAAATCATCTAAAGAAGAAAAATTCAAAATATCTAATGATAAAATGTCATTAACAGAAGAATCAGTATGTAGTTTTGCTTCACTGAGACAAAGTAAAACATCACTCCAGAAAGGGTTTTTTAAACTAACAGAAATCTCTCTAAGCTTTTCTTTCTGTAGATATAAAACTCTTTCACCACCATACTGTTTAAGATCAGTTAAAAATAACTTCTGCCATTTACCCTCTGGATTAGTCAGAAGTCTTTTTATCCAACTAAGTTTTAGATAAATATTAAAAGAATGGATATGTATCATATTAAGCCCACCTTGAGTGGTATCACCAATCAATGTATTATGCTTAACACGATCTGGTTTATTATTCCATATGAAGTTATAAAATAATGAAGTTAATTCGTTTAATCTAGACTGCTAGGTTTGGCAATGCAGTCAGTAAGTGAACTAATTTTGAGAGAGCAAGAGATTTTATAACTGTAATTTTCCCCATTAATGTAAGTTTTCTATGTTGCCAGCTCTTTAAAATTCCAGAGACCTCCTTAATCTTCTTTGAAAAATTAATTTCTGTAATACAGTGATTCATCTTGGCACTGGATATTTGTCTACCTATTATTCAAATTGTCATGAAGAACTTAATAAAAATGAGCTAAATTATTAGTTTAATTATCTAAGAATGTCCTAAAGAAATTGTGATAAAACATGCAATTGTCCTGAAGATTTTAAAGTCTGGCTGAAACACTGTACATGCCTCCATACTGTCATAAATAGGGTATAAAACTAGCATGACTTATAGTTGGACCCAGTATAAATTGTCTTTATAAACAGTCAATGCAGCCCAAGAGACTATATACCCCCGTACTGTCATAGATAGGGTATAAAAACCCAGTATATACTTACAGTTGAATCCAGTATAACTTGTCTTTATAAACAGTCAACGCCGCACAAAAGTCTATATACCCCCCACCCATACTTTTATATATAGGGTATAAAACCTAGTATATACTTACAGTTGAATCCAGTATAACTTGTCTTTATAAACAGTCAACGCCGCACAAGAGTCTATTTTCAGCGGATTCTTTAGTGCAACAAATTTTCCTGCACTAATGTTGAATTTATAAATCTGTTCTGTGTGTTCGTCCCACCAAAACAAACAATTTTCTTTATAATCAATGACGAGATGCTTAGGCGTGTTAATGTTGTTTGATACTAGATTTCTTCGTTTTGAGCCATCCATTCTGCCTTGTTTTATTGTTGGCTTGTTATTCTCATAGCTGATCCAATATATAAACCTATAAAAAAACAATTATATACACAGTCTTCGAAATTAGACTTTCGAATTTACTGGCCAGAAAATTTCAAAATTAGAATATTTATATAGATTCTATTGAAAAAATTTGGCAAAAGTCACTGGTCCGAATCAATTTTCACTGGCCGTGAGCCACCGAACCACTGCTTAAGTCGATGACTGTATACTGTCGTGTCCTATGTTCTGGCGCGGTCGGTGTTTTGGCGCAACGTCACTTCCACTTTCGTAATAACAAAAAATACAGAAAAGCTAAGTAAAAGGGTACGAGTCGGTAAGTATTGTCTATATTTATTTTAATATTCACAATTTCCTCTTCAAATTTATATGGTAGTACCATTATACATTATGCTCCAAGTATAAGTGGTTTTTAAAGTTAAATCTTTCCTTTATTCGTTACAAGATAACTTTGAAGAACGCATGCGCCAATTCAGGGGACATGTAAACAATCTTGCAGAAAGGGGGGTAGCTGTGTTTAACGATTAAATGCACAGTTCCATGACTTTCTCCAGAAAAACTGAAATAATAGATTGAAAGTAAAAGGATTATATATTTTAATAATGAAACTTAAAAGATTTCAGCAATCGGCATATCCCGAGAAATAAACGGTAAACCCTTAGGTGCGCCAAAACACCGGACAGCTCCGTACATATTTACTGCTCTTGTTCTGGAAAATATTACTGCTTTATATTCAATCTTTATGAGCCGTCGTGGTCGTGAACATATGGTAGTTGGATTTACAACTACCTGTGCAATTAGTAAATATCAGCACTAAAATTGTGAGCTTGCATTCTGCTCATGGCAGAGGTGTATTCGATACAATATTATGTGATAAATTTGTCAGTGACTTGAGACAGGTTGTTGGTTTTCTCCTGGTACTCCGGTTTCCTCCACCAATAAAACTGCTAAAGTTGGTGCTAACACCAATCAATCTACTGTTTAGGCGGGTTTCACCGTACTTTGTTTCAAAAACAAGTATGTTTTATTTCTAACAGTAGATGTCTAAGCCAATAAATGAAAAACTATCATACCACGATATAGCTGAAATACTGCTAAACTTGGTGCTAAACACCAATCAATCAATCAAACGTCTAGGCAGGTTTCCCCGTACTTTAATTCTTACCCGTTCACAGGATCTACTACAACTTCTTTAGGTTTTTCTTTCTCTCCGTGTACAATGACGTAACGGCTACCATTACTGTTTAACTTCATGACCTCTATGATGTCACTACCTTCATCAACCCAATAAACATTCCCTTTAAAAGAATCGAAAAGATGGCGATCATTTTCTAAATATACACAAAATATGTTACTCAATAAATGTGAAAGAAAACTGAAGGTGCAGCCAAATATAGACAATCCAGACACACAGGTAAAATTTGACACAAGACACAGTACTAAGACAAAAAAAACAAGATGAACTGTGAGCTAATGCTCACTTATGATACCCCCGCATATATGTTTAATGTGCATAAAAACCAACTAAGTCGGCAAACAGAAAGTAGGAATCTAACAGTTCCAAAAACGCTTCCCACAATATGGCATACCTATACGAAGCTTGTGACCAAATATCAGATTTCTGCCATCAATAGTTGCTGAGAAAAATGCGACGAAAAATATCTTGGACGGATGGAAGGATGGACAGACGGACAGAGGTAAAACAGTATACCCCCCTCCGGTGGAGCAGGGGTATAAAAACATATCACAGGAAACTTTTAAGATGAGCAATATGGACCCCACCGAAAAACTGGGGAATGAAATGTAAGGAGTTCCTGTTTCTTAAACGAGCACAGATAATCCAATAATAGTTTATTTTTATCAAAATTACCATGTAAAAAAACTAAATCTAAAGCAAAAGCTGACTTTTCGGTCAAATCTAACAAATGTTTTTTTTATAATTGATTGATGATTGATTGATTTTTGGTGTTTAACGCCACTTTCAACAATATTTCAGCTATATCATGGCGACCAGTTTTAGTGGTGGAGGAAGCCAGAGTACCCGGAGAGAACCCCCGACCATGGGCAAGCAACTGGTAAACTTTATCACTTGCGGCTGCGAGTCGAGTGCACCCTTTTTTGTAATTTACAAAGCCGGGCGCGAACCCACGCCGTATTGGTGATAGGCTTGTATGAGTTGTTAGATCCAGCGACCTAACTCATTGAGCCACCCGGGCCCCTTTTATAATTGAACCTTGGTTTAAGTTGACATGCTTACAAGAAAAGGAGAGAAAGTGTATGGAAAAATTATTTAATGATTTATTGTGTTTAACGCCACTTTCAGCAATATTTCAACTATATCATGGCAACCAGTTTTAGTGGTAGAAGAAGCCGGATTACCCGGAGAGAACCACCGATCATAGGCAAGTAACTGGTAAACTTTTATCACTTGTGGCTGCGAGTTGAGTGCACCCTTTTTTGTAATTTACAAAGCCGGGCGCGAACCCACGCCGTATTGGTGATAGGCTTAGTATGAGTTGTTAGGTAATCCAACTATCTAACTCATTGAGCCACTCGGGCCCTCCTGTATGAAAAACAACAATATGTGAATCATCACATAATAAGCAACCATACAAAGTTTTGAGACATCCCCACTTAAAATGTAGGAGGAGTGGCACATACAAACTTTTGTGATGGACAGGACATAAACAATATGGGTAGGGAAACATAATTACAAGATGAACTGTGAGCTAATGCTCACTTATGATGCCCCCGCATATATGTTCAATGTGAACAAAAACCAACCAAGTCGGCAAACATTAAGTAGGAATGTGACGGGTCCAAAAACGCTTCCCACGATATGGGGTACCTATATGAAGCTTGTGACCAAATATCAGATTTCTGCCATCAATAGTTGCTGAGAAAAATGTGATGAAAAATATCTTGGGAAGGACGGAAGGATGGACAGAGGTAAAACAGTATACCCCCTCTCCGGTGGAGTGGGGGTATAATTACATTAAATGGGATATAGAATAACGTTAATTTTGACGGTCGAGACCAGACATTTTTGCTAATATTGCAGAAATTCTGATAGGATGAGCTGGGATATGTGTGCTAATATCTGACATTATTGTTTTTATTGGTGCCGTCATAATTGACCAGTAAACTTGTGCATGCTAGTTACGAACTGACGTAATATTCTTGTGGATCAAGGTCAGTTCAGTGATCCAGAGTTAATCAGCAGCACACATCAAAAGGAAAATGTCTAATTTGCCGATAAATAACATTAACATACCTGCAATCCAATCGACGGCTATATCAACAATAGATCCGAGATCATCATCAACGGACGAACAGGACATAAACAATACGGGTAAGGGGACACAATTACAATAAATAACATTAACGTACCTGCAATCCAATCGACGGCTATGTCAACAATAGATCCTATATCATCATCAACGATAGTCTCCCGTTCCATCAAGTCTCGTCCTATACGAGAGATTGATTGTGACTTACTGTCCATCCAGTATATATGCTCCATATCTATAAAATAGAGGGTAAAAATATACGTTATTTTAAAGGGACAGTTGTGGTTGAGATCGTATGGTAGTATTTCAGTCTTAAATTTCCAAAAAGCATGTACATGTAGTTTATATGTGAATTTCTCACACAATAAATCATCCTCAATTTTTGCCAAAATTTTTAGAGGGCCACTGTGGTCATGATTGTATGGTAGTTGGATTTAATACTACTTGTGCAATCAGTGCCTGTCACCACTAAAGTTATGAGTTCAAACCCCATTCATGGCGAGATGTACTCGATACAACCCTATGTGATAAAGTTTGTCAGTGACGTGCGAAGGTCGTTTTCTCAGGGTATTCTGGTTTCCTCCACCAATAAAACTGTCTACATGTCCACAACAATATAACTATAAATATTGTTGAAAGTTGTTTAAAATAATGCTCTTTCCATTTTGTATAATCTAATAAAATGAATCTATCTAACGGAGATAACTACCTGCATGGAGGTCAATGATTTACAAATTTTGATCACAAAACAATCATTTTGCTAAAGGGAGATAATTACCTGCATGAAAATCAACAGCAGACAATGTTCACAACCAATCAATTTATAGAAGGGAGATAATCTTGATCACAAAACAATCATTTTGTCTAAATGAAAAGAGAGATAATTACCTGCATGGAAGTCGATAGCTTTTGCCATGGATATTCTAGATATAAGAGGTAAAGCTTCATCTGTCTGGTTTATATCAAACAGTATCCCATGTATATCTTTTTCTGTGGCATACATCAGGAAAGATTCAATCCCTGTCAAATAGTACATAATCTTAAAAGTTCAATATCTGCCAGTAATAAATTTACTTGATACAACATTATCTGTAATTTAAACATTCTTCCAAGAGATATTTTCAGTAAAAATTTTGTCAATTACATAATGATAACTAGAGGCTCAGCCCACTGAGCCTGTGTCGCTCCCCTTTCATTCTGCTTTGAAGAAACTTAATACAGAACCTTCCATACATGTAGATGCTTCCTACCAAGTTTCGGTTCAATTGGCTAGGCAGTTTCAGAGGAGAAGATTTATTAGATATCAACCAATCAGAAACAAGAATTGCCTGTGGTGGCCATGTTTGTTAACAGATCGGGACGTAATGAGCAGTCATTATAGAGGACATTCCATAGATGCTTCCTACCAAGTTTCGGTTAATTTGGCCAAGCAGTTTCAGAGGAGGAGATTTAAAAAAAATTGCCAATCAAAACAAGAATTGCCTGTGGTGGCCATGTTTGGTAATGGATCATAACAAAATGTGCACTCTTTAGAGAGGACCTTCCATAGATGCTTCCTACTAAGTTTCAGTTCATTTGACCAAGCGGTTTCAGAGGAGAAGATTAAAATGTGAAAAGTTAACAGATGACAGATAACAAACGACAGACGCCAAGTGATGCCAAAAGCCCACATTGACTTTGGCAAGGTGAGCTAAACAGAATATTAAAATGTGAATATCTACATGTAATGTATAGCATTTAACATGTTACACTATATCAGCATTAGTTAATTTCTAAGAAAGATAATGGCAAGAGTTATCTTTCTTTTAACAGTTTAAAGGCAAGAGTTATCTCTCTTCTAACAGTTTACTACAATGAAGAAGATTTTTTTTAGAAATGAACCAAATCAGAAACAAGAATTGCCTGTGGCGGCCATGTTTGTTAACAAATCGGGATAAAATGAACAATCTTTAGAGGACTTTCTATAGATGCTTCTTACCATGTTTTGGTTCATTTGCCCAAGCGGTTTCGGAGAAGATTTTTTAAAATCGGCCAATCAGAAACAAGAATTGCCTGTGGTGGCCATGTTTGTTTATAGAACGGGACAAAATGAGGAATCTGTAGAGAGGACCTTCCAGAAATGATTCCTACCAAGTTTCAGAGGAGAAGATAAAAATGTGAAAAGCTAAGGACGACAGACGCCAAGTAATGGTAAAAGCTGATGGCAAGGTGAGCAAAAAATTGATAATACGTTCACATATCTGAATAAAATTCCTCTTTTTTTTCGAAAACAAGTACAAGTTTTTTTCTGAGATGATTCAAAATTACTAAAGCAAAACTTATGCTATCACAATATTTTTTTCATCAGTATAAAAAAATCCTGCCTCATTGTTGGTAACCAATGTTCTGTAACTGATCTGTTTACTAGTTTCCAAAACAACATAACATCATTCAATTGTTTTTATTAGAACGGATTTAGCAGATAATGAAAAATATGATTTGACTAGTCTGATATAGCATTTATTGCTGATAACCCACAGATAATTGACACCCAGTTATTTTAATTTGCAAGGAAATCCTTCTCTTTTTCTTTTTAAAATGTGTCTGAGATTCTGATTGGCTGTAAAAAAATAATTGTAGGTACTAATCAAGATGCTTTAAAATGATTCATGAATAATTCATGACTATGAATATTTCTTTGTCAGTTGAAGAGTGGCGAGTATTCAGACACTGACCAACCGTGGGTTACAGTCGATGCACTTACCTGTACATTGGGTCTTTTCAACAAGCTTAAATCCAGCAGTACATATACAGACATGACTGCCAATACCTGTAGGCAAACACAGCTGTGAACATCCACCGTTGTTCTTAGAACAGTTGTTACTGCCTGAGAAAAGAAATATGATACAGAAATGAAGGAAAATGCCATTTTCAACAATATTTCAGTTATATCGTGGCGGTCAGTTTTATTGGTGGGGGAAACCAGAGTACTCGAAGAAAACAACCGACCTGCCGCAAGTCATTGACAAACTTTATCAGATAATGTTGTATCGAGTACACCTCGCCTGACAAACTCAAAGCGTTAGTGGTGATAGGCATTGATTGCACATGTATTCGACCAGGACGGCATAAGAATAAATATGATACCGAAATGAAGGAAAATGGTGATATTAGGTGGAGTGGTTCCTAGCGCTTCAAGATTTGATTTGATTTGATTTGATTTTTGGTGTTTAATGCCACTTTCAGCAATATTTCAGCTATATCATGGCAACCAGTTTTAATGGTGGAAGATGCCGGAGTACCCGGAGAGAACCACCAACCATGGGCAAGCAACTGGTAAACTTGTGGCTACAAGTTGAGTGCACCCTTTTTGGTAAATTACAAAGCCGGGCGCGAATCCACGACGTATTGGTGATAGGCTTGTATGAGTTGTTAGATAATCTGACTACCTAACTCATTGAGCCACCCGGGTCCCTGATTTCATTTGAAGTTACACTAAACGAAAGAAATAGAGCAAATACTGGTTGTGGTTTATTATTACTGAAAGGGTTAGGGTTGTGGTAATGTTGTTATAACCACTTTCAACAATATTTCAGTTATAACGTGGCGGTCAGTTTTATTGGTGGGAGGAAATCGGAGTATCCGGAGAAGAACCAATGACCTGCCGCAACTCACTGAAATACTGAAAGGTTATAGGTAGTTCAGTTATAGCGTGTCGATGAGTTTAATTGGTGCATGAAACCATTGTACACGGAGAATACCACAGATCTGTCACAAGTAAATGACAAGAGAAATCCTATCATGTTTAATTCATTACACCTCGCCATGAGAAATAAATACATTTTTTATCTTTTACAGAGCCATAATTTGTCTGTCTTTCTCACTTTATAATCACCTTGCACACAAAAAGAATTACGACAATCACTTAACCACTCATACAATTAATATTTACTTCACCCAAATACCAACACACATTTTAAACATAATGGAAGAATGTGTCCATAAAGCATGTATGCCATTGTTTCCACCTAAAGTAAAAGGGAAAAAAGAAAAACTGGTAAAATCCAAAATACTTGGCCTTCCTTTTATGGTCCCTGATATTGTGCATAAATTTCAAATTATTTTCTTACAGGGAACTTAAGCTATTGACCGGAAATGAAATGCAGGAAAGATGTACAGATGCATAAAACCTAATGCCCCTGACAAATAGACGAGAGGCATGGGGCATAATTGTACTTCACCCAACCACCTAAGATAAAACAATGAAAGTACTGCCCATCCCTCCTACGACTGTTATTTTTGTAACGGCTCTAACGGGGCGGGGTCATAATTATACTTCACCCGGCCACCTAAGCTAAATCGATGAAAGTACTGCCCATCCCTCCTACGACTGTTATTTTTGTAACGGCTCTAACGGGGCGGGGGCATAATTATACTTCACCCGGCCACCTAAGCTAAATCAATGAAAGTACTGCCCATCCCTCCTACGACTGTTATTTTTGTAACGGCTCTAACGGGGCGGGGGCATAATTATACTTCACCCGGCCACCTAAGCTAAATCGATGAAAGTACTGCCCATCCCTCCTACGACTGTTATTTTTGCAATGGCTGTAAAGGGACAGGGGCATAATTATACTTCATCCGGCCACCTAAGATAAAATAATGAAAGTACTGCTGATCCCTCCTACACTGTTATTTTTGTAACGGCTGTAAAGACATACCTTGTCTAACACTTGAGTCGTAAATCTGCATCGCTTCTATTTCTGGAGTTTTATCGCGTAGCAGCTGATAATTGTCACCTGTTGTATCTATTTTTATTATAGCGTCATTATTTGCCACGTATAATATCCCACTGCTTAGTAAGGTCAATGACAATGGCTTGGTGATTTGGCTGTTATTGATCAAACCACATGACAGGCCTTCTGTGTCACATGACATAACAGAGTTGTTTCCCCTGTTCACCCAATAAAGTTGTTTTAATTTTGTATCCAATTTTAAACCTGTAAAAACAAATTCATTAGTCAGCACAAAAAAACAAAACAAATATTAAATATCACAGAAAAGTGGACTAAATCTAGGATTAGGATTATGGTGTTTAACACCACTGTTAGCAATATTTCAGTTATATCGTGGCAGTCAGTTTTATTGGTGAAGGAAACAGGAGTGCTCAGAGAAACCCACCGACCTGTTGTAGGGTCACGGACAATCTTTATCACATAATGTTGTATTCAGTACACCTCACCATGAGTGGGATTCGAACTTACACCATTAGAGGCGATATGAACTGATTGCATAGGTAACAGTAAATCCAATCACCATACGATCACGAACATGACAGCCTCTATTGTTGATGAATCTTGCAATACATTCCTGAATGAAATATTTTGTGTGTTCACTATAGGTATATTCATAAGATTTATTTAATTATTAATTTTTTTTAATTTAACAATATTTATTGTTTTGTTTTGTTTTGTTTTGTCCTTTTTGCATTCTAACTGTAAAATTATCCAATACAAAAACATTAGCCAGATAAACAACATATTTGAATTACAGTTATAAATAAATCTTCATATAATAAAATGAATACAGTCAAGCCTGCCCATGTAGTCACCTCTATTAAGCAGTCACCTGTATTAAAAGGTCACCTTTTTCTTGTCCAAAATGTGACCTCTTAATACAGGTCTGACTATATTCTTATCTCTCTTGGCTGTAAGGTCATAAAATGAAGATTTGATTTTTTTCTGTTTTAACGCCACTTCCAACAATATTTCAGCTATATCATGGCGACCAGTTTTAGTGGTGGAGGAAGCCGGAGTACCCGGAGAGAACCACCGACTATGAGCAAGCAACTGGTAAACTTTTATCACTTGCGGCTGAAAGTCGAGTGCACCCTTTTTTGTAATTTACAAAGCCGAGCGCGAACCCACGCCGTATTGGTGATAGGCTTTTATGAGTTGTTAGATCCAGCGACCTAACTCATTGAGCCACCCGGGCCCCTCATAACATGAAGAAACAAATCCCCAAAGAGCAAATATTGTCAACATCAAATATAATATTACGATTCTACTTCTAATGTTGTAACCTCATCAGTGGTGTTAAGTGTGGTAGATCGTGGGTTCTAGCTCTGGTTGAGTCAAACCAAAGACTATGGTATGGCTGAAAAATTGCTGAGTTGGCATTAAACAACAATACTCAGCCACTCGCTCTAAATTCCACTTGTGCAATATGATTTCTATATTTCTGTAGATTTATTAATACAGTCCAACCTGTATTAAGAGGTCACCTGTGGGACAAAGTAAAAGTGACCTCTTAAGACAGGTGATCTCTTAAAAGAGGTTCAAAATAAGGGTAATAACAAAATTACCAAACACAGAGCAATCTTCCAAAGGGAAAGTAAAAACTCATAAATCAACAAACAGACAAAATCAGACAACAACTGGAAAACTGGGAAAACCGCAATGGAACAGGCATTTCTAAAGAGGTTCAATTCAAGTTAAATTTTCTACGACAGGACAAGAAAAAGGTGACCTTTTAATACAGGTGACTGCTTAATAGAGGTGATCACATGGGCAGGTTACTGTAATAGTAAAATTTTCCTCATTCTTACTTGCAGGCATGTTGAGACCATTAATGAGAGTTTTAACATCCGTTCCGTCCATCTTGGATCTAAAAATAGCATGATTGGTAGCATTTCCAACATCGGACCAAAACATTAATCTGAAAAGAAATTTTTAAAAATTGTTTTAAATATTAAATGGATCACAACAAAAATGAAAATTGAAAAAGAATATTCCACTAATCACAACAATATGAACATTTCCTGAGATACAAAAAAAGATTTAAGACTCGCATGATCCTGCTCTTGAACTAATACTATACATATGACAATTTCTGTGTCATGAAGATTAAATATATTAAGTATAATGTTCAAGATTATATCGCTGTGAGTATCAACGCTGTTCGCCCGTATACATGTGAAGGTTGGCATTTTACTCACATGTAGAAAGCACCTGCTATGACCACATCATTTAATTCTTAAAGCCTGTACCAACCCAGGAAAGTCTGGTCAAAGTTCAAAATTCATGAATAGCACTTTAGTCGCCGTTTTGCATGCAAGTTTTAGAGATGTGTTATCTATAAAGCACTCTCCCTCTTAAAAGGCCACTCCAAAAATTGGCTTTATAAAAGGTGTGGCCTCTCTTTAGGGGAACAGTCTAGCAGTATTTTACTGTCCCAGTTCATCATTGGGGCCCGGGTGGCTCAATGAGTTGGGTCGCTGGATCTAACAACTCATACAAGCCTATCACCAATACGGCATGGGTTCTCACCCGGCGTTGTAAATTACAAAAAAGGGTGCACTCGACTCGCAGCCGCAAGTGATCAAGTTTACCAGTTGCTTGCCCATGGTCGGTGGTTCTCTCCGCGTACTCCGGCTTCTTCCACCACTAAAACTGGTCGCCATGATATAGCTGAAATATTGTTGAAAGTGGCGTTAAAACACCAAAAATAAAAAAAATCAATCAGTTCATCTGAAATCTAGCCTGATTAGAGGAGTGGCCTTTGGCAAGAGTGGCCTTATAAGAGAGGGAATGTAGTAATGCCCTTCAGACACTATTCTGAGCCATCTTATTATATTTTTTGTCAGTGACTTGCGGAAGATACTCTGGTTTCCTCCACCAATAAAACTGACCGCCACGATATAACTGAAATATTGTTGAAAGTGGCGTTAAACACCATAGCCCCTAACACCAACATCGTATTAGCCTACCCTTCCTGGGGGAAGACCACAAGTGAGTTTGGCTTGATCATTCCTGTAGATAAGATCTCAGCTCTTGTAAGCCCCGTTCAGTTTAACTACAGATATTATTTCCCCTTCCCCCGAAACCTTATTAACGTACCCTTCCTGGGGGCAGACGACAAGTGAGTTTGGTTTGATCATTCCTGTAGATAAGATCTCAGTTCTGTAAGCTCCATTCAGCTTAGCTACTGATATACTGGCTTTACCACCACCGAATGATGAAAAATACATGTTTCCTGACATCCAGTCAATAGCAAAACCCTCAGGATTAGAGATACCTGTAAAATAGAGAAAAATATTATTACAAACTCTTGACTTTTCGTTGATTTGCTTTACGATAATGGATTTACCAGAGCAATATCGTATTGAAGGCAGATAATGGATTTACCAGGGCAATATCGTATTGAAGGCAGATAATGTATTTACCAGATCAATATAACGTATTGAAGGCAGATAATGGATTTACCAGAGCAATATCGTATTGAAGGCAGATAATGGATTTACCAGAGCAATATCGTATTGAAGGCAGATAATGGATTTACCAGAGCAATATAGCGTATTGAAGGCAGATAATGGATTTACCAGAGCAATATAGCGTATTGAAGGCAGATAATTGATTTACCAGAGCAATATCGTATTGAAGGCAGAAAATGGATTTACCAGAGCAATTATCGTATTGAAGGCAGATAATGGATTTACCAGAGCAATATCGTATTGAAGGCAGATAATTTACAGTCAGTTCATTGATACTGACTATAGCAATATATTTTATTTTCAAAATAAACAGCTGCATCAAGAGCGCATGATACGCCCGTCGTCAACATTCATACAATATTTGTAAAGACTTTTTATCCCATAACTCTGGAATGAAAAATTGAAATTTCACCAAAAAGTATACAGACCGTAAGACTATCAATTCCAATAACTGTGCGAAGTTTGAAGTGAATTGGCCAAGGGGTTCTCAATTTACAGCGCGACATACGAAAAATCGCCTACAATTTGATGAATAAAGTCCCATAACTCTGGAATGAAAAATTGAAATTTCACCAAAAAGTATACCGACCATAAGACTATCAATTTGCGAAGTTTGAAGTGAATTGGCAAAGAGGTTCTCAATTTACAGTGCGACATACGAAAAATTGCCTTAAAATCACGTACAATTTGATGAATAAAGTCCCATAACTCTGGAATGAAAATTCAAAATTTCACCATAAAGTATACAGACCGTAAGACCATCAATTCCAATAACTCTGTGAAATTTGAAGTGAATTGGCCAAGGGGTTCTTAAGTTAGAGTGCGACATGTGAAATGGACAGATGGACACAGTCGGACATTGGTATACATAATACGTCCCGTCTTAAAGACGGGCATATAAAAATTCACTTAGTTTTTATTACTACCTCTACTGGTGGACAAATAAGGGTAATAACAAAATTACCAAACAACGAGCAATCTTCTAAAGGGAAAGGCTAAAACTCATAAGTATATAAACAGGCAAAATCAGTCAACAACTGGGAAACTGGGAAAACCGCAATGGCCCTGACCTGGTACAGGCATTTCCAAAGAAATGGTGGGTTGAATCAGATTTTACGGTGCCAAACCTCCAGCTTCCATTACGGTTAAAAGGTTCCGGTTGTCACTATAACAGCATTTTTAACAATACTGGGACAAAATAGGTATATTCATCCCCCAGGTATCATCTGGCCAGTAGTCATTGTTTCGCCAATGACAGTTCCTAAATATTGCAGTTATTATTGAATCTAAAGTTCTCCTCCCTCATACAAAGATAACCCCAGTCAATTTTGGCTATTCTACTAAAGTTCTCCTCCCTCATACAAAGATAACCCCAGTCAATTTTG